>PVKN010010314.1:0-22764 GCA_004027915.1 Capromys pilorides
AAAGGTACACAGAGAATTCTCCAAAGGTTCTGTTAATTCAGCAAACTGCCAAGAATCTGTCCAAAGGAAATCATAACAACAATTATATAAAATTATGCAAAGTGATCTATAAATGCATTGCTTATATAATTTATGTTAACTAATGTAAATATTCCATATCAGCGGTCTATTTTCTGCTTTATGCTATAATAGAGTACCACAGACTAGGTAATTTATAATGAACAGAAATTTCTTCTTTATTGATCTGGACTTCTGGGAAGTCCAAGAGGAAGGTAAAGGTATTGCAGTCTGGTTAGGACCTTCTTAGAGGATTATTCCATGGTGGGAAGCTGGAGAAGGAGAGAGAGACAAGACAGACAGAGAGACACAGACACAGAGGAAACAAGACAGACAGAAACGGAGAGACAGAAAGAGACCGGCCAACCACTGAGGACCAAGCTCAGATTTATAACACAGCCACTTCCACAATGAGCCGTTCCCATGCTACCAGCACAACACACATTAGCGCGTTCACAAGGACTCTGACGTCTAGCTCACCTACCACTTGTCCTACCTCTCAACTATTGCACCAGGGATTAAATTCCTAATACATGAACTTCAGGGGACTAATTCTAACCAAAACATACTGAGAGATATCCTGTTACACCAATATTACATAATCATTAAAAACACTTCCTGGGGCTGGCGAGATAGCTCAGCAGACTAAAGCGCCTACTCAGCAAGCTTGGGCAAGTGAAGGGATTGCCCCTCAATCCCTGGCACCACATGCTGCACAGGTCCTGGCCCCCAGGGCCAGCAGAGCCGGCCACATAGTCTGGACATAGGGGCACACGCCTGTATTCCCTCTTGGAGCTGGAGAGACTCAAAGCAGGAGGATCACCACAAGTCCAAGCTGCGTAGTGAGACCCTGTAACAACCAAATACATTTTTCAAGAATACCGAAGACTAGATCATTGTAAGTGAAGCTTCATACAAAATAATATAATCATAAAGTTTTCTAAGAAAACAGAATTCTATACCAAAAATGAGAAGCAAATAATACAAATATATGTGGATAACTTCAATGGTAAGAACCAATATCTAGAAGATGTAAAGAACTCAAAAAGGTTAGCTAACCTCAAGGTGAAAGACCCCATCAAGAACTGGCAAAGTGAGAGAAAGAGAGCCCAGGTGAAGCAGTACCAGGGCCAATAAATGCATGAGGAAATGTTCAGCATCTACGGCTATTAGAGAAAGGCCAACTAAAGTAACACTGAGAGTCCATGTCAGTCCAGAAAGCATGGCCTTCACCAAAAGTCAAATAACGTGCCGCCAAGGCTATGGTAAGAGAGGAACTCTCCTGCATTGTTGGTGGGAATGTAAATTAGTCCAACCACTACGGAAATCAGCGTGGAAGTTCCTCAAAAGACTAAAGTTTGGATGGAATGCTATCTCACCCAGCTACCACCCCTCTAGGTCTCTTCTCACAGGAGTTAAATTAATCATACTACAGTGATACACGCATGCCCACATTCATAATAGCACAATTCATAATAGTTCATGCTTGGAAACAGCCTGTCCTCCCATCAGTAGATGAACAGATAGGGAAAGTAGTGTTTATGCGCAACAGAGCGCCACTTTGTTGTGAAGAGCGGCAAGCTTGAGTCACTTGTGAATGGATTTTCCTTGAGATTATAATGTGGAGTGAAATAGATCAGAGGCCTGAGCTTAAATATCACGTGGTTCCTCTGAGATGAGAGGCTTACAGTGTGAATAAAGAGAAAAATAGATAACAAAAAGCAGGGAGTTTGGTCTTCCTCAGACAGGAAAGGGATCTAGAGATGGAGGCAGGAAGGAGAGAGGAGAGAGAAAGGGGACAGAAAAAGGAATGAAGGGCCAGGGAGGTAGCTCAGTGGCCAATGCGCCTGCCTGGCAAGCACAAGGTCCAGTGTTCAATCTCTGGTACTGCAACAGAAAAGAAGAGAGAAAGAGATTCAGATATGGTGTGCACATCTCACCAGCTCCACACACGGAATGCCACCACTACGTATTGTGAGCTTGCACTAGTGCAAATAGATCAGTTAATCAATAAATAATGTCACGCATGTGTGTTTAGTGAACTGTCAACAATTAACATCATATTGCAGTTATAAAACTTGAATTATTTTTTAACTTACTGTAGTGGTTTGGACCTTTACATACAGCTTGCTCTACCTTATAGCAAACTCTGGTGTCCTATGGTGTGTATGTCCTAAAGCCCACACACAGGTTTAAGCAAGCAGATTGTACTGTTTACTGGTAACCTCATGGGATCTCCATGGATCCCCAAGGTGCTCCAAGCCACTGCCTTTATGAAAGATGCCACAGCCCAGAAGAACAAACCCAGGATTAGCAGCCCACAAATATCACCGGTCACCACAAGGGACTCCTCATTCACACCAGGTCTTTGAGCAAGACAGTGCCTCTCAGATTCTTCATCCAAAAGAGGAACAACGTTGAATGCCCTGAAAACCTCCCACGGCATGGCTTATTAAAAAAAAAAAAGGAAAGAAAGAAAAGAAACACAGACAAAAGAGGAAAAAGGAAAGGAAAGAAAGAAAAGAAAAGAAGGGGTCTGCTAAATAGCTCAGTGCATTAAATCACCTGTAAGCAGGCGCAGGAGCCTGGGGTTCTGTCCCTGGGTCTGTCATGCTGGCCCCGGTCCCCAGGCATGCTGAGACAGCAATTGAGACTGGGCTTGGTGGTGCGCGCCTGTAATCCCAGCTCTTGGGAGGCTGTAAACAGGTGGATCACTACGAATCCAATCTAGTAGTGAGACTCTGAGTACCCTGTAGACCCTTCCCTAAAATACAAAAGAAAGAAGGAAGGGAGGAAGGAAGGAAGAAAGGAAGGGAGGGAGGGAGGGAGGGAGAGAGAGAGAGAGAGAGAGAGAGAGAGAGAGAGAGAGAGAGAGAAAGAGAGAGAAAGAAAGAGAAAAAGACAAAAAGAAAAGTAAAAGCACACTCTAAAGGGAGTTGTCACCAAATGGGGATGAGATAAACAGTATCCTAGACCTTGAGCTACCACCCAGCTTCAGAAGCGCCCCCACCCACAGCTCTTCCCATCCCTGGGCAGCCAGTCCCTCTAGGGAACATGCACGGTGAAAACATTGTCTGCAGTTGTGACATGCAAGACACATCCAGCCCCCTCAACCGGGTTCAGAATCATCCAAGAGATACAAAATCAGGAGTGGGATCCTTAGAGACTCGCAGGCATCTGTGTTCACCACAGCGACTGTCACCAAGTCAGGTTGTTTCCGTTAGCTGGAACATGACATCCCAGACACAACTAGCCTAGCAAGAGAGCTGTGGCTGTGGGCAGTGGGTCCCACTGAGTAATGGAGTGTATTATCCATATGCAACATTTGTGTGTCTCCGTTAGCTTCCTCTTCCTGTGATGGTCTTCCAGGGTGCAGGGAGCACTTGATTTAGCTTTTTATAACATGTGATTTTTTTGATAAAGTGGTCAGTGCATTTCTGACCACATTAGTTAGAATATGAGCTAATGTACCATCAATATTTCCTGACATGGTAGTCTGTACATTTCTATGTTTCTGAGCTAAATTTCCTTAAAACCCATTTCCAATTTAGAAAAAAAAAAAAAAATGCAGGGCCAGTGAGATAGCTCAGCAGTGTAAATCACCTGCTAAATACAGGGACAATGTTCGATCCCAAGCACCACATGCCATGCCAGCCCCACCCCCAGGGTAGGCTGAGTCAGCCACAGAAAAAGCTCACTGCCAGCATTCATTTTCAGTGATCAAAAAATTACTATACAGCATTGTGTAAGTGCAAATATCACTACTGAGAACAAAATGCTGCAAATAAAGGGGAATCTTCTGCTCCCTAACAAGGCTGACATGCCAGGGTGATACCCAAATAATAGCAGAAGTAGAGTACTTCACAGCACACTCTGGGCATCAGAGAAGGACCACTGTCCACAAGCTGTGTCCGAGTACCTACAGGCGAAAGTGCCACAGGTAAATATTCTCTGAGCAAAGAGAAAACAGATTAAAAAGCAAACAGAGCACAAGCTCCACAGAATGGTGACTATAAGGAGCACAGTGTCTTTGGATTTCCTTCGGTACGGTGACTTCAATGGCAAATGTACAGTAAATGTGCCAGAAGCCACCGAGATCACAGAGGAGCTCTACCATAACCAGCTCCAGGATGCAGGGTCAGGGCCACATCTTGGTTAACACTGCCCAGAAGTCACATGGTGTTTAAGTCCCCTCTCCCCCCAGCCAGCTTTGTCCTCAAAAAGCTGCCACTTAACCTTTAGCTATCTGGTAAACATCCTTCAAGAAAATATCTCCACAAAATACTTTGCATTAATCACAGAGATGGCCAAGGCCTGGAGAATGATCAGAGAACTCTTTTATGCAACAGTGACCCCAGGAAGCCACAAGTCAGAGGCATTTCAAAAATTCCCCGAAACCCCCGCCGCCGCCGCCGCCACCACTACACCACTCATAGCTGTGCTTGTTCGTAAGAAAACAAGGTGATCTCTGGGTGATCTTTCTCTACGTAGCACAATTATCTCACTCACAAGGCCTAGCTACCAGCAGCTTGCAAGATCTCAACAGAAGAATCCCAGCATGAAATATTCCATAAAGGGCACAGCTGGGCCTGGTGTTGCACACCTGTAATCCCAGCACCCTGGGAGGCTGAGGCAGGAGGATCTCCAGTTTGGACCCAGCCTGGGGCAACTTAGCAACTTATCAAAATTCTGCTTCAAAATTAAAAAGAAAAATTAGGAAGGGTTGGGATATAGCTCAGTGCAAAAGGTCCTGAGTTCAATGCCCACAGCACAAAGCAAAATAAAGTCAAGGCCTGTGGGCCAGGGTACTAGGAGGAGAGCTCAACCTCCCGGCCCCGATGCCTCATTTAGGAAAAGAGACAGTGTAGCCTCTGAGGCTGCCCTCAGCTTCCTCCACTCTTAGCCTCTACCCAGCTTTGCTGGGCAGGGAAAGCGAGCCCTGAGAGCAGAGCAAAAGAAGGGGAGGCAGCCACGGGCAGGGCTATGCCGGGCCCTGCATAGATGTGACTACACACAGCCTTCTCCAGGCCCTTTCTATCATCTTCCCGCTTTAAAGGCAAGGAAACTGAGGCCAGAAGCAGCAATCTGTCAAGTTATGAAGATAAAAGGAGAAAAACTAAAATATGTACCCAAGTCTGACCTCTGCATCACACTGCCCACCTGGAAGAGGAGGGCCACAAACTCACCCTGGACTGGACTTCTGCTTGGCCTGTGGACACAGCATCCAGGTGTCTCTCTTCTCTCACTTGTTTATGGAATTCTGTGAGATCCCCTCACTCGGGGTTGCCTCAGCTCACTGAGAAAAACTACTAGAACACAAGAGAAAGACACCAGCTACCATCCCAAGTGACTGGCACCCCGCTCCCTTGCAACGTGGTGCCTCACATTTCCCACACTGTTTTCATCCCTCCTGCTAAAGGAAGAATCTCCAGTGTCTTTGATGCTTAGATTTTGAGCCTAGAGATGTCCTGGTTGTCAGCTCAACCCAGGACAAGGACAGGGTGAACCCGCAGGCTATACAAAGGGATGTGCGGAATCTACTCCAGCACAGGTGAACAGTGCAGACTGGAGAGATGCAGAGTGCAGATGTCACAAGCATTGTCACCTCCCTGGAGCACAAACTGTGGGCCCATGGGAAACACCATAATTTTCTTATGTCTCACTTAGAAAACAAAAGAACATTTTCTCTTCCATCTAGTTATGGAGATCTACCTCTCCGAAGAAGCAAGCAAGCAAGATTCTGAGAGATTAATGTCATCACCAAAGACATCCTGTCTGTTGTCCCTTGGTCCCCAGTGAAGATGCCCAAGTCATCTGCAGGAAATGAGATGACCAGTGACACACCTAGCCTAAGAACAATGAATAGTCCTTCTCGCCTGGAGGCCCTCCGATAGAAAAGCCATTCTGTTGCATTTTGGTGACCTGTGGCTCTACTCATTTGAGGATTTCTCCACAGATCCACTGAAGGGGGACCATCTTTTCTCTATCAGTGTGCATCATATGGCCAACAAGGGGCATCATGGCTCTCCAAAGTGCCCTCAACTGGCTTGCTTTTATACTGTAACTCAATCAGTGGTCTCAAATGTCACTAAACTAGAACGGTTATTGCTACTCTGTCTCCAGTTTAAGGACTTAGCTTTCTGCTACCTTCTGGAGCTCCGTCTAGTTGTGTCATCATCAGTTGGCATGTTCGTGCTCTAGATTTTCTCACTCCACCTGTGAGCTCACTGTTTAAACTCATGTCTATACTTAGTCAGTCTTTGGCCCCAGTGCCAGAGCCCAAGGGGACAGACACACCCAAGCTGTGCTGTGAGACTTCCCTTTGGCTTCTGACCCTAAACTCCACTTCCAAGAGCATGGCTTCTCCTAGGCAGAGCACCAGACACCAATGGATGTGGAGAAGGAAAGCATGGCCTTTGAAATCCTCCTTGAAATGGCCTGTGTCCCTAGTTATCTCTAGCAGTACTAATATTACTGCTACTCCTGTGGCTAATGTTTTTTATATTTTATTATTCTGTAAAACAAGTTTCATGAGTGTCTGCATTTTTAAAAAGATACTGGAAACTTTAACCAGGATGGAGAGCACCAACAACTTCAGACATATTACACAGGTAGCATCTATGAGTTGGTGTGACTTCTATTACAAAACAGGTCTCCAATGCACAATAGGTCATTCTGGACTTGTGGCCTTCAGTCTCCCCACCTGGAAGGAGATGCCCAGCTGACCTTCTTGATAAATCAAGCACATGTCCTCTGAGGTTGGGCATGAAAAGAAATTGGCCTCTTGACACTGAAGTTATGGCTTAAAAGAGCCACTATCTCCCAATTCGTGAAGTTTCTCCTTTCATTGCCAACACTGAGGAGCCTAGGTTCAACTTTATAGAAGGATTTGGAGCTTGTTCAGCTGAATCCAGACTGCCTAGACTTCCCTTTCATCTCCCCACTCCTCCTGTTTCACAGCCTTTTCAGTAGAACTCCAGAGGAACATACTGTTGGTGAAGAAGAGATTTCCAGACATGAAGAGGATGCTTGAGATGCATTAATAAATATAGAAGAAGCTTATGGCCAGGCAGATCTAGGATTGAATCCTGACTCTCGGCCCTCACTCTCGACAAGATAGGAGTGAACTCCCAGCCTGTTTCTTTCATTAAGAACATAAGGGATCTAAGGCTCACCTACAGGGTTAGTAAAAGTGAGACTTGCATATAGAACCCTAACATCTTGCCACTGACATCATTCAATCATTCAGTGCTAACAGACACCTAAACACCACATACTTGGCCTCTAGACGTGCTTGGACACAGGAGTTACAAAAATTAAGACAGTGCCTCCATGTCTATAATCCCAGCACTTGGGAGGCTGAGGCAGGAGGATCAGTGTGAGTTTGAGACCAACCTGGGCTACAAAAGTGAGCTCAAGGCCAGCCTGAACTGCATAGCGAGACCCTGTCTCAAAAAGACAAAAAAAAAAAAAAAAAAAAAGACAGTGCCTCAACCAAGGCATAATAGTTTACTGGAGAAAACAGGCTTGTGATTCATTCACAATAATATGTATGGGAGCACGTAAGAGCTGCATAACGCAAACAGGACGGGTCAAGAAGGAAGAGAGACCCAAAGTAGAAGAACACGAAGAGCAGTGCCTATGAAGAGAGGGAACGTGATGCGGCCAGGGAGGTGGACAAGTCTGGTGTTGTCTGATCTTAAAGACCACATGGGGGTAGGAAGAAGGATGCTAAAGAGGCAGTAGGGCTGCCTGCGGGCACCAAAGCAGAGTCCTTGAGTGGCCAGAAGAGTGAAGCATCCTGGACTTACCCAGCGGCAGGCAACAGGGAGTCGAAAGCAGGGAAAGCCAGGGTGAAACTCAATATCCGGGGCACAGTAGGAGGCAACAATAGCAGGGATGAAGTGTCACAGTGCAGAGACAGTGAGGAGGCTATCAGGACAACCCAGACACCAGACACAGACCTGGACCTCAGGAGTGGCATGGGAGGAGAGGAGGAAGAGGATTCCTGACAGGAGTTTGGGTGATGGAACGGGGTGGGATAGGTGCAGGAGTGGGAGAAACTCAAGCCAGTCTTCGGCAAGGCTTCCTGTAGAGGTGAGGGGCGCGGGAGCGTGACGGCTTCAGGCTCCCTGTTCTTAAGAAGACAATGTCAGCTGGCAGTCAGAGGCACAGGCCTGGCTCCCAAGAGAAGGCCGAGCCTGTGCTGGTCATCGGGGAAGAATGGAGGAAACTCAGTTCTCCTCCAGCCACAAAAGTGTGAGACTGAGCAGGAAAGTGGACCCAATGCACAGCGCAGAGGAGTGGTGGAGATGTAGCCAAGGCCAGGATGCTGAGGAACGTGAGAGGCTGGAGCAGAGCGCACAGGAAACTGCGACAGGGAGGAGCCAGCAGGCAGTGCTGTGGGAATCAAGAAGGAAGAGCTTCTCAGAAAGAGGGGGCGAACAGCAGCTGCTGTGTGCCAAGCTGGGCCCCTCAAGACGCATATGTCGCAGTGCTGGTCTGCAAGTGTGTTGGTATTTGGAGAGGGGACTTCCGGGGTGTGATTAGATTCAAGGAGTGGTAGGCTGGAGCCCTAACCCAGTAGGGTTGGTCTAAGAAGATGTCTCTCCCCAGCTCCTGCTCCACCTCCTGCCTCGCCCGTCTTCAGCACCTTCATCCACGCATGCACCAAGGAAAGGCATGTGAGGACAGGGATGGGCCGAGAACCCTCACCCGGAACCAAATCACCAGTGCTTTGATCTCACTCTCCCAGCCTCCACCACTGTGAGGACTAAGTGGTGTCGTTTGAGCCACCCATTCAGTGGTATTCTGCTTTCTAAACCTGGGCAAACAAAGGCATCGCCCAGTAACGCAAAGGTTTAGGTGGCTCCTGGGTCCGCCTTGAGCTCGCAGCTCAGACTGGCTCGATTTTTACACCTGACTGAAAAGACCACCAGCACCATGGCCTTGGGGTAAGGATGCTAGTGGGTCTGCACTTTCCTGAAAGCCTCCCAGATCTGTCTCACCTATGTGGGCTTCTTCCTGGTGACAGTGACCATGACTTCCCATTCATGCAGCACACTGTCCAGAAAGATAAGGGGTATTTGTCTTATAATCTCCTCAGCCTCCACTGCTTCCACTTTGAAGTGAGCACAGCTAAATCTGCTCAGTCAACTCTCATGAGGGTTAAATAAGTGAAACCATGTGTGACTACCTGGACTTTTAAGGAATGACCATGCCTCTCACAGGTATCCTTTGAAGGACAGCCAGAGAGAAAGGAGAAACAGGAGACTGGCATTGGGGAAAAAAGCAGAACATAACTAAAGCAAACAAACAAATAAAAAAAAACCCTACAGCAAATATCACTCTGTCTCTCAAATATTGTTCCTAGCTCCCCAGTGCCTGAACTCTTAAGCACAGAATTCAGGACTGTCTACATTCAAGCCCAAACCCTGTTCCATTCATGGCAATTTTCAAAACACTCTTTACTTCACCTCTAAATCCCACCAATGAGTAGTTCAAATCTATGTATACACATAGCTCCCACCTCAGCCCATCTAGCCTGCAGAGGATCTGCCAACTGGAGTCTTTGGATGGAGTCCACTCACATCAACCACTTCAGTCATAAATTCCAGCACAATAACCTAGATGTTCCCAAATGTTGCTTAACAAGTCCCTTTCATGTCTGAAAAGCAAAAACATGCAAGTTAAACCGCATTTCAAATCAGTCAGTCCAGATACTCAGGCACTCACTTCTTCATGGCACCTACAAACATAGAAGTTAGGGTCTCTCTACCATCCTCTGAGCCACTGTTAAAGTGCACAGTGAGCCACTGTTAAAGTGCACAGTGGCAAGGACGGGGACTGTGCTCTCAATGTCCTCTCATGAGGCTCCATGGACCCTCTAATCAGTTCTTCAGTGAATGCTTGTTCAGGGGGCTTAGAATCCATGCATTACCCACAACCCCAGGTTCTTCACAAACAATCCCATAGAAGGCCACGCTGAAACCCAGACTTCCTGTGCCAAGAACGTGGGGAAGCAGCTACTCCAGTCACCATACTCAGTGGGGCAGTGTGTGGAGCCTGACGTGCATGATGTATGGGCTAGGATGGAGTAGCTCCTGCTACATAACAAGATTGACCAGGGAATCTCATACACCTTTATTTCTTGTGCATGTAAAGTCCAGTGTGGGTCAGCTGGTTCTATCTCATGCTGCCATTTTGCTATCTGGAGTGTGTACTAGAGGCCACCATGATGGAAAAGGCTAGGGCTAGAGGAGGTGCAGCAACAAGAAGTCTCACACCTCCAGTGGACTCAGGGTAACTGGAACATATCAAGGAGAAAACAATCATCTGGAAGCACAAGCCACCTGAGCTGCGGCCGGCTGTGTCTCTCTGTGTGATATCATTGTTTCCTTCCTCTGGGTTTAGAAACCTTGAGCACTCACCTCAGCCTATCTAGCCTGTAGAGGATTTGCCAACTGGAGTCTTTGGATGGAGTCCATTCACATCAACTACTTCAGTCATAAATTCCAGCACAATAACCTAGATGTTCCCAAGTATTGCTTAACAAATCCCTTTCATGTCTGAGAAGCGAAAAACAATTCTAATCCTCTGACCACTGCAGGAAAGAACTCTCCGTTCTGAACTGCCTGCTTGATGGAGTCTGATTAATGAGTTTCTGAAGTTCTTTTTGTTGGCCCTCCCACCCTCCAACACCCTCCACGCCATCCTTTGCCCGTGGCAACATGTGTAGATTAACGAGGCTCTTAGCAGCTACTGGAGAAGCGCTCATTACCTTAATTATCCACACCTACAACTGAGGGCTGTGCACAGCTGTCAGGACAGAGCAATGCCTCCGTGCTGGGGAACAGCCCTTGGGTCAGTCCAGGCGCCCCTCAACCAGGCTGGTTGTCTCTGGAGGTATAGGTGAGGGGCTGCGCATAGAGGGACACTCAGAGACTAAAAGACAAAGCTTGGCGTGCATCCCAGCTGCTCGCTGAAGCATCATAAATGTGCAGAGGCCACCACCTTCAACACCGCTGGCCTTCTACATCCCCTGTGCAAACAAACCAGAGAGCAGCCTCTACCCAGTCAGTGGGAATGAAACAGACAGACCCTTACCAGGACCATGGGACGAGGCACCACGTCTACCCTTATCCTGCCTCTGTCTGAGTCTGTGTGCCGGCTCCCCCGGGCTCCCACAGTAGATGCAGGTTTCTGGGGCTCACTGCCTGCCTGCTTTGCCCAGGACTGTCTGGGTCTGCAGCCCTCCTCCTTCTGAGCCCTGGTGGGGGGGACAATTCTTCTGCTTCTTCATGCTGCCAAGATGCATGTCATCTCCCAGTGCCCCTGTTGCCCACTGGGACTCAGCTGCTGGTCACCATCTCAGACTTGGAGCACTCGACTTGGCCCTCTCCGCCCACACATCCTCATCCCACATGGCCCGGAGAGACCCCGTGGAAGACAGGCATAGTCCTGTAGAGTTCACAGCGCTCAGGAGCTAAGACCTGCCCTCGAGGGACTATCATTAGAGGAGAGAAGAGCACAGCACCTCCAAACCAATCTTTCTCAAGCTCACTTCGTGATGCTAATCACTGGGACCTTCTACAGGTAAAACCTGCAAGGCCCTCCCCACAAAGATTGAGGTAAGACACATTTCCAGAAAGCACTCTGGAGGGGTTCACCACAGGGCAAGTTTGTAAGCCCCAGAAAATGGCCTTCTGACAACAGTGACCACTGACCAAAGTCTTCCAAGGCAACCAAGGCACTAAGACAATGACACACTGAATTATCACAGCGTACCTTGCCACACAGATGCTGAACCCAAGACCAGATTCAGAGCCATTGATAAACTGCTCAAAATCATCCATTTAGCAGACAGCGCAGCCAGGCCTTAAATGTCCACCTCCCTGGTCCCTGGACACTTCAGTTGCACAACTTGTTCCTAAAGGATAGAGTAGAGCCCAGCAATAACCGACCTCTCCATGATCCGACCTCACAGCAATAGGAGTTTCAGGCATGCACCTCCCACATAGATCTTCTTAATTTGGGACTGGCGAGATAGCTCAGAGGTCTAAAACACCTGTTTAGACAAGCTTAGGCAACTACAGGGACTGAAGTTCAATCCCCAGCACCACATGCTGTGCCAGGCCCACCCCCAGGGCAGGCTGAGCCAGCCATAACATAGTTAAAAAAAATTATATGTACATGTTATTATTCCAATAGATAGTTTTACAAAAAAAAAATTAACAATTTTTAAAGTTGAAATCAAGTTTTTAGTAATTTTTATATATGTGGGAGCACTCAGCTTTTTACTTTTCCATAAACATTAATAATGATAAGAAGACTTTAGCAATGCCAATGATTTACTTAATTTTTTTCAATATGATTCAATCTTTATGACACAGTGATTAATGGCTTAGCCCTAAATTCAGTATTTTTCTGTTATATACTTCTAATGGCAGTCATACCTGGAAAAGAGTCCTCAAAAAAGAAAGGTAGATAAAAGAAAAGTTAACTGCTTTAGGCAGCCACAGGGACCAGGGTTCGATCTCAAGTGTGCAGTTATGGCCCCACCCCTGGGGCACGCTGAGATGGTGACTGAGACTGGGCATGGTGGTGTGCACCTATAATTCCAGTGCTTGGAAAGCTGAAAACAGGAGGATCCCTATGAGTCAGATCTGTATAGTGAGACTCTGTACTTCCTGTACTAAGTACATAGAAATAATAATAATAAAAGAAAGTTAGGGGCTGGGGAGATAGCTCAGCTGTCTAGAGCACCTGCTTAGGCAAGCTTAGGCAACCTCAGGGACCACAGTTCGATCCCTGGCACCACATGGTGCGTCAGCCCCACCCCCAGGGCAGGCTGAGGTGGTCATAACATAAATAAAGCTAAACTTTTTTAACAAAAGAAAGTCAAAATAGTTCCTTTTATTATATTCCATCCACCAATTATGCAAAGACTTTGTAGAAATTTGGCCAATAAATTTCCAAATTCTCTCCTAACAAGCTGCTTCTCCCACGATGCACTGAAAGGTTTTTTAAAACACATAGCACATTGCTTCTCTTATACAGGAAATCCAGAGTAAAAAAAAAAGCACCCAGGTGTAGGAGTCTCTCCCAGGTCCTTGTTTTGGTCCAAAAAGTCAATATTTATTTTAACAAACTTTATTTAATTTATTTTGGCTGGCTCAGCCTGCCACAGGGTGGTGCTAGCACAGCATGTGGTGCCAGGGATCGAACCATGGTCCCTGTGGTGCCTAAGCTTGCCTAAGCAGGCACTTTAGACTGCTGAGCTATCTCACCAGCCCCAAAAGTCAATATTTATAATCCCAAAGTTACGTTATTGGATTCTCACTAAAGTAATTCCAATCTACCACTTTTGATGCAACCCACTGTGAAAATAAAGACACTAAAACATATTTATGATTACTGGGGAACCAAGGGGCTCTAAGTCCAGCCACAAAGAAGGTTCTCTGGAACAAAAGAAGGCCTCACCTGGTTTTATTCAATGGAGGAGTGGCTTGAGGAGGAATGCCTGAGGATTGTGGGAGATAGGTGAGTACTGTGAGCTGAGCTAGGTGGGGGCCTGCATTTGCCTCTGCCATATGCAGAGAGGATATGCAGAGAGAGTAATCTGCATGATGCTATTCAGATAGTATCTAATGTTTTGGGGGTCTGGTGCTTCAGCTTTGATGTAGTCTTCCAAGCCCCAGGAAGTCATAGCCTCTGTCTCCAGGCTCATTCCAAGCTGGCAGCGCAGAATATTGGCTTTTCATCCTGTCTCGACCTGGCTCACATTAAGGAGCAGCAGGTGTAGGTTACCAGAGAAACACACATGCCACCTTCAAAGACTATCACCAGCACCTCAGCTAGACCAATATACAATGTTTGAGGCCAACTGAAAGGGTAAACAGAAGTCCTAGTCAGCTCTGTATATATGAATACAAGGAAATAGGGTCAGGCTAAGCCAAAACAGAGATAGTTGCTCTTCTTTCAAGGAGAGCTGCTCAGGTAGTCCTCCACAGCCAAGGAGGCATAAGTGCCTGGCAAGTGCAAGGTCCTGAATCCTATCCCTGTTACAAAAAAAAAAAAAAAAAAAAAAAAAAAAAAAAAAAAGTCCACTTAAAGGGCCAGTGAGATAGGTCAGCAGACTAAGTGCCTGCTTAGGCAACCACAGGAACTGGGGTTCAATCCCCAACAGCACATGCACACCAACCCCACCACTGGGCACTCCAGCCTGGTGGAAAATGCCTGTGGTCCCAGCACTGGGGAGGCTGAGAACAAGAGAATCACTACAAGTCCAAGCTGAGTACTGAGATCCTGTACCAAAAATTAAAAGAAGTAAATAAATAGTAGATCATAGGAAATAGGGAGATAAATTGTTCTCAAAGGAGGAGTCAAAAGATGGAGGGAGGGAGAGGGAGAGAAGGAAAGGGGATGAGAAAAGAATTAAGATGAGTTTCATCCATGTGCCTGTTCCCCATCACCCCAACATTATGTACTACAAGCTTGTACCAAAAAAGGAAGAGGATCAAGGGATGGACAAAAGAGGGAAGAGGGAAGGGAAGGGAATATAAATGGAATTAAGAGTTTCATGTGAATACAGTGGCTCCCCACTAGGGGTGCAATCAGTATATACTCCACACAGATACAGAAAGCTAAATACATAAAAAATGGGTTCAATATGACCTGAAACCTTTCCCCGGCTACTGTTGAGCTCTTTGAGTCAGACTGATGTTGACATTCAAGAGCAAAGAGCCCAGCAGAATTATTTAAAGCATCGTGAGTTTGGCTAGAAAGGAAGGTCCAATAAAGCTGTGGACTACAAAGATGTAACAGAGTTGAAGTTGGTCAGTGAAAAGACTAGCAAGAGGGGCTGGTGAGATAGCTTAGCAGTCTAAAGTGCCTGCTTAAGCAAGCTTAGGCAGGTGCAGGGGACCACAGTTTGATCCCTGGCACTACATGCAGTGCCAGCCTTGCCCTTAGGATGGGCTGTGCTGGCCAAAATAAAAACTAGCAAGGAAAAGCTAAATATTTCAGAAGATGAGAGAAAGGATGGGCTGAGAACATCAAAAGAAGCAACAATACTCCATCCTCTACAGCCTCAGAATTGCAAAGGTGAAAGATTTTACCTTGAAAAGAAAGCCCCAGAATACCAAGCTCAAGAATGGTGGCAGCCTAAGGAGGTTGTTCTATGAGTTTTGATTCATAGGCACTTAAGTCCCACAGTCAAGAGAGAGGAAAGTCTGGCCCCTGTTCCAGCTGGCAGCAGACCTTGGCATTGTCCACATGGTGCTGGCCTTAGGTGCGTGTAGAACACGGGAGTTGTGAGGTCAGGAAGGCTATCAGACATATTTCAGAAGAAGGCTCTGAAGGTCAAGCAGTGTGTCCTGAGAGGACAGTGTGCAAAGCTGTGAGTCTGAAGCTGAAGGTACAGTGTACCCAGAAGTTTGGAGAAGCCAGGAACATGGATCATCTGAGGAAAACTGCTAGGAGGGAGCAGAGCCAGACCCAGAAAAACTCATGGGAGCTAAAACCACTGGCAGTGCCAAAGGGCGAGTGGAGCCACCAAAGCTCTTGGGTGTTCCCAACTTGCCACAGACTGTCAGGCTTGCTGAAAGTGGAACTGTGGGAGTTAGTGTTTTCCCTGCTGTATTCTGGTCTTTCTTGATTCCTATTCCTTGACATTCCCCTGTTTGCAACTTTGGAAATGTAAATATCCATCTCGTGACATTGAATGCTGAAAGTGTTTAACTTTCTTCTCATTTGTACAGGGGCTTACAGCTAAGGGTGTGACTTAAATCTCAGAGGAGACTTGGGACTTAGACTTTTCAGCAATTCTGTATCTGTTAGGACCTTGGCAATTCTTGGGAATGGACTAAACGCCTTTGGCATAAAGGACTGCACAGGAGTCTTTGAGAGGGCCAGGGGCAGAATGTCATGGCTTGTGTCTAGATGTCCCCTCACAGCTTCATGGGGTCACAGATGGGGCTTTTTCAGAGGTGGCTGGATCTAGAGTCTGTGATGCTGGAATTGATCCATGGTGCAGTGCTAGAATCAAGAGCCTTCGATTAAGGGTGTGAGTATTACCCACCCTAAGTAGCCTGGATGAGATATAGGGATAGAAAGAGCTGTGGTCACCCCATGTTGCTTTGTTACCTTGTGCCAACCATGAGCTGTTTCTCCCTTACAATCCCTGCCTGCCTTCCCATCCTGCTTTGGATCCAGCTGGCTGTGAATTGAAACCTCTTCCAATTGTGAGCTAATAAACCACTCCTCCCTTAATTGTAGTTGTCTAGAATTTTGACTCAGCAATAAGAAAAATAAGACAGATAATGTACTTTTTATGGTACACTTTACTTGGGCTCTGTGTAAAGAACTTTCCAGTGTATGTCATCATCGACATGAAGAATTTATCAGTAACATTCATGAACATATGTTGAAAACACTTGGACTTTCAAGTGGTTGTACCTTACACTTCTCAGAGAAGCTAGTTGTTTGAGCACTTGCTACCTCATCTCTCTGGAAACACGTCCTATGCATCTTCCAACAACACTACATGACCAAAGGCCCTACTATGATATGTTACTGAGTAGTTCTGAGATTTCTCTTAGCTGTTTTCACCTTACAAGCAGAACAAGTGTTTGGGCAATGAATCATGGGCCTTTCACAGTACTAAAATTAAAAATATCAGATTTATTCAAAGTTTGTAAAAGCCTAGATTGAATATTCTATGACTTTTCCTTGCTACAAAAACTTGGTTATGTCTGTCCAATTGTGATGGTTTCAAATCCTCATTAGCTATTTCAAGACTTAATTTCCATTTGAGAGCACTTACTGAGAACATCAATAAAACACCAGACTAATTTCTTACATCTTTTAGCTGCTGTTAATGCCATTAGATTGCCATTCATCTGATCCTGTGGTCAGCAGGAAAGTAGTGAGTGCCAGGGGCTGAAGGGCTCAAGACAGCCCTCACTTCCCTAGAGCCTCTTCACTGACCTGGTCCTCCCCTCACAGTTTCTGTAAGGGAATCAGGCAAGTCAGCTGTCCATTGGGTGGAGATTAGGTAAGCCGCAATGAGTTATCATACACTGTACCTCCACTGAACAAGGCAAATAGACATGTGATGCATTACTAATTGGTGACTCGCTTAGGGGAAGCATGCAAATTGCCGTTTGAAAAAGTCCTTCTCAAATCAAACAGTTCCTATGACTAGGGAGTTCTCCTTTGTATGTCAGGTTGGGTGTCAGCACTTCAGAAAGCACCTTAGCAGCCTGCACACCAGAAAGATGAGGAACCAGGTCCCCCAGAGGGAGGGTAGAGGCCACACACACTGAAAGCTGAGCATGCAGGCTCTGGTAATAGGAAATACAGCCTCACATCCAAACTTCTGTGACCTCCCCTCCTTGTGAGCTCGAGCTAGTTATCTTACCCCTCTCAGCCTCCTTCTTCAGCAGTTGACCTAAATAGCATGAATGTTAGTGGCTAGGAATTATATCTCAATGAAGCCAGTCTCAAGAAGGAAGGAGGCACAGTAGGAGGAAGCATCAAGGACAAGACATGAAACTATAGAGAGATCGCAAGCTGAGCCCCAAGGCTCCCAGAGTAGCATTCGTGTCCTGGTTATCTCTGCACCCCTGTTGTGCTCAATGTAGAGTCTGGCACACACTAGATATGTAAAAGTTATTATTGGAAGAATAATCCCAAGAAGTCCTAAAAGTACCTCCAAATACTAAGTGGATACCATGCTTATTCTTCTATCATGGGGAATGCAGATGACTCTGTAGAACTTCTGCATGGCAAGCAATGAAGAGGGTGACGTGCTGTTGCAGTGATGCCTCTGCCAAAGACATGGCCACACCCAAGGCCCTGGGACCTATGCATATGTCTTATTTGAGGGAAAGGTCTTTGTCAATGTAGTTAGTAAAAGATCTTAAGATAAGAACAGCTTGGATTATCCAGTGGACCTCAAACCCAAAGACCGTGTCTTTGTAGGAGACAAGAGAAGACACGGAAACAAGGAGAAGGGGTTGTGTGGAGATGAGGCCAACTGGAGTTCTACAGCTGGAGCCTACTCAGGCCAAGGTTGCTGAGCCAGGAGAACTCCACACAGAGGCCAGGCAGGGTCTCCCCTAGAGCCCACAGGAAGAGCTGGGCTCTCCCTGCCAAAGCACTGATTTCTACTTCCTGGCTTCCATATCTATGAGAAATGCAGGAACACAAGCTCCAGTTAGAAATTCATGCTACTGAAAGTTGCCAGCCAGCTGGTGATTTGTCCCAGTCATCCTTGGCAGTGAGTGCCCTGGCCCAGTGAGCCACACCTCACCTATCACAGAAAGCCTGCTATCACGCCACTCGGTGATTTCTGCACATAAATTCCACAGAGTCGTCTGCATTCCTCATGACAGAGCAGCAGGCAGGGTAGCTACCTTATATTTAGAAGCACTGCTAAGAGCTGTTAAGTATCCTTCAGCTAAAATAAAAATTAAACAACCAGCCCTGAATTTATGCAACTCTAAATGTGAACACCGAAGATGAGAGAAGGCATGCAGCTTGGCCAGGTTCTCTTGCAGAAAGGAAGCAGAGCCCCAGGCAGCAGCCTATTTCTGTACTGCCACGCAGCACTTACCCTGAGCACCAAAGGGCCTTGGGTCAGGAAGATTCTGGGAGAGGAGTGAAACCCTTCCCAACAGTCCACTCCAGCCAG
Organism: Capromys pilorides; assembly: GCA_004027915.1. NCBI lineage: Eukaryota > Metazoa > Chordata > Mammalia > Rodentia > Capromyidae > Capromys > Capromys pilorides. The sequence goes on from PVKN010010314.1 coordinate 18,755, forward strand.
AGAAAGAGGTTCCTTGTGCTCAACACCAGCATCCAATGTCCAACTGCACCTTATAACATAGGCAAGCGATGACCAAGGAGGACAAGGAGAAAAGATGCAGGAAGGAGAATCCAAGGGTCTGGGGAGGTGGCCAGGGCTGGGGATCCACTTAAAGGAGACTTAGGGCAAGCACCCGACATTCCTGCCCCTACAGTAGCAAAGTGTGCTCCTGCACAGCCTGAGCAGTCAGTGCAGCTTGCTGTGATTTTGGAAGCAGACAAATACAAATGTCCAGCTGTCATCTTGTCACCTTAAATGAATGAGTTTCAGCAGTGCTTGGTAATAGTGTTAGTCGCAGGGTGGCTGCAAGACACACCTGAAGGTCATGGCACAGCCTAGACATTCTGAGCCCAAATTCTGAGCCAAGCCAATTGATTCCCACCCTGTGGTACACCTGCTGTGGACCCTAGGTCATTTACCTCTCTGTGCCTGCCCCAGGGGCCATTAATAATACTTAGAATGAGCTAACCACTATAAAGCACTTAGGGTAATGGCTGGCAGAATAGTACCATGTGAATATTTTCTAGGTTAAAAATTAACAGGAAGATATACCTGTTATCTCAGATCTTCCTCATCTCCAGAGCAGGGACTTTTACTCACTCAGAACTTGGTTTAAATGCAAACACAGCATTTGGTTGCATCCTAATGCACCCATGTCAGTTTTAACAAGAGTGAAGCCTGCAACTCTCCACTGAAGAGTTGGTGGGGTCGCCAGTCCACTCCTCTACCAAAGCTCAGCTTGACGAGAGCAAGGAGCCCCAAGGGCTTCTCTGATGGGCCATTGTGCGTGGCTGTCCACGCTGATGCTGCGTCCTTGCGACACTAAATGTAAAGCGCGGGGTGCACACACATCAAGTCCCTGGCACAGCACCTAAGAATAGGTGTTGAGTAATTCCCTGCCTGTTTCGGCGTGCCTCCCTTCTGAAGGGATTAGGATTATTCCAGGCCTGGGACCAGCTGTCCCCAGGCAAGGCCACGTGCCTCACTGACTCATGTCTAATTCCTGTAGCATTATTCAGCAGGTCTCTGGCTCATGTCAGTTGACCTCTGAATTCTTTAATTCCTCCTGATTAAAAAAAAATGATAAAAATAATGCTAAACACCAAGTATGTGTCAGGCTCCCTGCTGCTAGGCACCAAGAACACAGAGATGAGCTCATGGGACAAGGATATTAACAAATAGAACGTTACAGATCCTGCTGGATGGGAGCTCAGAGGAGACAATTCGGCTGAATTAGAGACTGAGAGGTAAGCAGAGAGCAAATACAGAGCCATTGCCCTGCGTTAAGCACAGCCCCATGGATTTTCTTTTAACACATTCAACCCTTACACTCTGTGGGGTGGATGATGTGTCTTTAATAAACAGTCAAGGAAAATGAAGAAGAGATACAGATAACTAGCCTGAAGTCCCACACCCCACAGACAGCGAGATAAGCCTGCGTCCAGGAACTAGGGCTCCGGAACCCATGCTCTCAGAGGCCACCATGCCTCTTAGATGGGCCAAGGTCTTGCTCACCTGATGGCCTGCTACCCAGAATGCCAAAGCTGCATTCTGGGCAGGAGAGGGGAGCTCATATGCCTTACGTCAAAGTAGGTCACAGCTAGATGGGCTGCAACCTCCAAGGGCACTGTCAGACCTGAACAGGCGTCATTCTAATCCAGGGAAGGGAGCCCCAGTATGAACAGGCCTTGCACCCGAAATCACACCCATGTTCACCTGGCTCAAGATGAGTATTCTAGTTTCAATTTCACAGACAAGGAGAGTGGAGGCTGGAGAGGTCTAGTGACTTCCTTAAGTCACAGAGCAAGTAAAGCACGCCTCTCATTGTGCCACACTGGCCATGGAATCACTAGAAATAAAAACAAGCCCAAAAGCCATGCAATTGAAGAGCCGGCAAGACAGTTCAGCAGACTAAGCGCCTGCTTTGACAAGCGAAGGGACCAGGGTTCGATCCCCTATCCCGCATGCCACACTGCCCCGCCCCTTGGGGAGCACTGAACCAGTGAATGACTCCAGGCATGATGACACGGCGCTGCCCAACCCTGGGAAGGCTGAAAACTGAAGGAACACTGTGAGTCCAAGCTACATAGTGAAACCCTGTACATAAACAGAAAAAAGCCATGGAATTTAGAGTCTGTGTTGCACAAAAGAGCCCCAAACTGAAGATGAGAAGTAATAACAGGGGTGAGGATGACAGGCAGTGTTTGCTGGGCTCTTAGCAACATCACACTACACATGTCATCTCCTATAATCCTCTCAACATCACTGTGATGGAGATTCTTTTTAATCCCTGTTGCACAGATAAGGAAAGTGAAGCTCAGTGACGCATAGTCTTCCTGTTTGCCTGGGATGTAGCAGGAATTCTGATCCAGGCAAGTTTGCACCCAGAGAACACACTCTCAGATCCTGTTTCCCCTGCAGACCAGAAGCAAAGGTGTTCAAACAGACCTAGCTGCCACTGGGGCCCTGGGACAGCAAGCTGGACTGCGCCAAAATCTGACTTCCTCCGCTGTAAGCGTAATATTGTTATGGGCCAGTTTTCTGTTACTATTGCAAAATATCTGAAGTTGGGGTGCTTTATATAGAACAGTGGTGTTTAGTTCATGGTTTTGGAAGTGGAAATTGCAAGACTAGAAAGCACTGCCAATGTGCCCTCCTTGAGGTCCCACTGCGCTGAATCAATCAAAACATGCTGAGTGACATCCTGTTCAGTGCACGTGCAAGAAAGAGAGGTCACTAGAAGCCAGAAGGCCTGAGGGTCAGGTCACTCTTTTTATAACCACTCCCTCTCTTGGAAAGAATGCATGGGGAGAGCAGCATGAATCCTGCCAGGGGCAGCGCCCCCACTGACCCATCCTCTTCATACAAAGCCCACTCTTAAGAGGTCCACCACGCCAGGGTCCACGCTTCCAGCGTCTGATCTTGGGGGACACACTCAAGCTGGATCCAGCCCACAGTAGGGACCAGTGATGCCTTCCAAGGTGGTAGCAGGGTGACTATAGTATGGGCCCTGCAGTTAAAAGAGTTGTTAAAAGTCTCTAATAAGCTTCTAGTGCACAGGCGAACTTGGCTCCATCCACAAAGCCTGTGCAGGCCTTGCCCTTCTCCGTGAGTGGAATGTGCCGTGAGTCCCATGAGTCCCTGGCTTGTGATGCACCATAAAGCCTGCTTTCAGCAACCCTCCCTTCCTCAGTGTGCCCGAGACGGTGGGCACGCTTGGACTATCAGGCAGTGCCTCATGGGGATGACATGGATCTTCTTTTAAGTGCCCAAGACAGTCCCTGGAGAGTTTTAAATAGGGGCCTTGTGCCAGTCAGCTTCTGTACCTGAGATGAAGTGCCTGAGATGGACAACTTAAAAGGAAGAAGTCTCGCCTTTGATTCATGGTTTCAATCTATGGTCCCTTGGCCTTGTTGCTTTGGGCTGTGGGGGACTAGCGTCATGGCAGGGAGGGTGCGGTGGTGTCTGGGAAGCAGAAAGAGAGAGTGAGGAAGAGGCTGGGCCCCCAGGCCCCTCCTCGCCCCATCCAAGGGCACCCCCAGTGAGCTTCTTGCTCCAACCCCACCTCAGCTCCTCACATCTCCACCACTCTAGGACCCAAACCATGGTGGGAGTGTCACGCCCTGCCAAGGCTCAGCAGTCAATCCAGCTGCCCTCGGAGGGACAAGGGCAAGGGAGCCCTGGGAGCTGAGAAGCCCAGCACAACGCCTCCTGGTCCAGAGGCTGCCGAAAAGACTGCTGGGTACTCCTCAAAGCAGGGAAGTACACCGGGAGCCAGGCATCGCTGTGGTACTGCAAGCCACAGTTCACAGAAGGGGTTGGTGTCATCATCAAGCTTCGCCATGAGCATAGTGAATACATGAAAAGGCCAAGACAGTAGCCTCCTCCTACTTCTGCCTCCACTCACTCCAAACAAGGAAGCTTGCGCTGGCTAGAGGGAGAGGGCTTCCTGTCCCAAGCCAGTAAGAGAC
>PVKN010010315.1:0-22779 GCA_004027915.1 Capromys pilorides
CAGCCAGAGCCCACAGGGGCCTCTCTGCTCGGAAATGCTTCTTCCTCTCCCCCTGGCAGCTGTTTGGCTTGGCGGGGGCCCAGCTGGCAAGATCAGCAGCCAAGGAGCCCTGGGGAGGGGGAAGGGGAGGGAAGGGTGAGGGGTAAGCAGCTCCTTCCTCCGGCCCAGGCCTGGGAGCCAGGCCAATGGCAAGCCTCCCTGCTGGCCGGCTCCAGCCCCCTTGCCCTAGGCTCTTCTCCTCCCCGGCCTCTTGGCCTCTCCGTTCCAAACAGGGGAATTCTGAGACCCTGCACCACCCACCCAGCATAGGAGAAGACGTGCGAGAAAGGAGCAGCAGCTGGCAGAGCCAGAAACACACAGAGGACAGCACAGTCGACGACGGCACTGTGGATCCTCTCGTGGGGCTCTGGGACTACTGGAGGAGGGCACCCTGGGACCACCCAGACTCCTTCCAACACCTGGCTGCCATGGTCCTATCCTTCCTTGTTCCTGAACCCTCCTGGCCCTCATGGCCCCTCTAGGACATTTGTTTTCTCTTCCCAGGGCCCCTTTGCACTCCCAACCTCCAGCCCATTCTCCTGAGTCAGATGAGCAGGACAGAAATGACACGCTCGGACCCCACAGGCCCCTCAATCTCTTCCCATCATGAGAAAATGGTAAAGAGACAGCCAGAGAGAGGCCCCATGTGCTGAGCCTGGGCCCCAAGCGCACTTGGCTAGGGTTTAAGTCACAGCCCTCTGCCTAACATCTGTGTGACCCCAACAGATAATTTAGGCTCTCTGAGCCTCAATATCCTGTCTTGAAAATGAGGATAATTACAGCTACCTTTCAGGGCTACAAAGATAAAATCTCACTGCTCTGAAATAAAGTAGACACCCGGTCCAAATAACTGACATCTTGCTACAGGGTGCACTGTGGGCTGGGCACCCTGTTGGGCACTTTGCATAGATTAGCACATTTAATCTTAATAATAAAAACCATTCGTGGCTAAGGGAGTGAAGGAGTTTGGGTCCCAGGACAGGGAGAGGGCTGAGCTGAGATGTGACTCCAAGCACCATGACCCAGATCTTGTGCTTTAAACAACTGTGCTCTGGCAGAGTAGCCACGAGTGACACTAGCAGTAGTGTTAGGATTAATAATGTTCGTGTTCATATTGTCTTGGCCTGCTGGGCTGAGCCCAGGCCACCAAGAGCAGCTGGAGTGCAGAGGTGTCCAGGGCCCCTGCAGCTGCAGTGCGAGGTCTCCTGGCCCTGCACACAGTCTGCCCCCAAGCAGTGATCTACCAAGCTGCCTTGCAGTCCTGAAGTCCCTGGTGTCAGGGCCAAGCCGCCCCAGCTCCAGCCACAGAAGCACACTGACACGGAGGCTCTTGTGGTGCTTGTGCCTTGGCACATCTGGAAGCTGTTAGCCTGCTCTACCCCCTCCCAGAGCCAGCTGTTTGCGGTGGCTAATTCTGGGAAATGCCCCCCAGCCCTGGGCTGCCTGTGGGGGCAGGGAAAGGGTTTCTCACTATGAGCGGGTACAGTGGACTAGGAGTGAGACAGACAGGCAGCAGAGGGTTAATCTGAGCAACTGCAGCCAGCACCCAGCAGACCCTGCCACCCCTGCCTCTGCCTCCTCCTCCTCCTCCTCCTCCTCCTCCTCCTCCTCCTCCTCTTCCTCGTTTTCCTCCTCCTCCATCCTGCAGATAGCTGTGGGGTTACTATAGGTTGAGTAATGAGGAGGGAAGAGAGGGGAGGAGGCAGGGGGAGACCAAGGCGCAGAGATGGAGAGAATGTTTCTGCTGGAAAAGATCTGCCAAAGGTCATCTGATACTGTCCATCTCCCTGCTGCTTGGGGGTCACAGTGACCGCATGGTAGAGTGGGAAGAGGGGAGCTTTGTAGTTGGGCCGAGCTGGGTTACACTCCTGACCCTAGCACTATTGGTCTGGGTGGCCTTGAACAGGGTCCTCAGTCCCTCCAGGCCCGAGTGACATGTCTGGATGAGAGAGCAGTGCCCCTAGTAAGGCTGCCAAGGGGCTTCTGGAAGGTGTGGTCTGGTCTGTGCCCAGGGAATTTGCTTCCAAGTCTCTAAGCATGGCAAGAAGCTCTGGGCCAGCGAGATAGCTCAGCAGTCTAAAGCGCCTGCTTAGGCGAGCTTAGGCAACCTCAGGGACCACAGTTCGATCCGTGCTGTACCAGTCCCATCCCCAGGGCAGGCTGAGCCAGCCATAAAAGAAAGAAAGAAAGAAAGAAAGAAAGAAAGAAAGAAAGTAAGCAAGCAAGCAAGCAGGCTTTAGAGACATCTTCTCCTGCCTCTACTCTCTGCCTCACTTCCTGGGGTGTCACTCTGTATAGCCTGCTCCCCACACACCATCTCACCCAGGCCCCCTTCTCTTGGTCATGACCTGGCTGTGCTCCTCACTTTCTGAACTCGCTGAAGCCACCCCACCCAGCACTGCCACATACATAGCACTGCCAGCTCCTAGGAACTCCCCAGCCCCTAGTCTGTCTGCCTCCATCCCAGGGGAAGTGGTCAGACATCTCTGAAATCGACCCGTCCAATGTTAACTGTCACCCTTGCTGCAAGAAAATGTGCATCTTCGCTGAAGTCCTGGAAAATAAGGTCCAGCTACCATTTCAGAGATGTGAGAAAAGCCAAGGGACTCCTGAAAAAGATGGGGCCTTACAAAATGAAGTGCTGGGTCAGGCATATGGCTTAGCGGCACAGAGCCTGCCTGGCAAGCACAAGGTCCTGGGTTCAACTCCTGATTTTAAAAAAAGAAAAAAATCATTTGGGCTTGTTATAGTGGCACACACCTATAATCCCAGCTCTTGAGAGGCTGAGGCAGGAGGATTGCCAAGAATTCAAGGCCAGCCTGGACTACATAATGAGTTCTAGGCCAACCTGAACTACACAGGGAGACCCTGTCTCGAAAGAAAGAAAGAAAGAAAGAAAGAAAGAAAGAAAGAAAGAAAGAAAGAAAGAAAGAAAGAAAGAAAGAAAACAGAGAGAGAGAGAGAGAGACCCTGACTAATCTCTCCTATGGGTCCTACTTCGAAGGGGCCATGTCCCTGGCTTACCAGCCTGCCCTCTTCATTTTCATTAGGACACTCAGGGAACAGCTGTCCAGCCCTACCCCAAGGAGCTGTTTGTCACCTGCAGTCAGGTGGCACTGACACCTACCTTCACAGGCTGCTCCCCTGTCTGCAGCTGTGAAGTCCCATTGCCCGGCTCCAGGCCCCCACCATAGCCTCTCCTCTGCCTCCTCCCTGATCCACACCCATAATACACCCGAAGTTCGCTCTGTATGCCGCAGCCAATCTGGGTTAGTTCCTTGTTATTTTTAACTGCAATGTGTCAGGCACTTACTTCACGAGGCACTGTGTTTAGGGCTTTATGTCTATTGTTTCATTTAGCACTCCACACACTCATGGCAACTCGGAAATGAATATCAATAAATCAGTTCTACAAATGAAGAAACTTCAGACCTAGACACCCTGTCCACCGCACCAGCCAAGGCTGTGTGACCAGTACCCCAGACCTCACTAAGGGCCTGGCCACCCAGCACAAAGTCAAGCAGACAGTCAAGTTCACCCAGATCAAAGGATCTGCAACTGAACAGTCAGCTGCCTGGGTGTTGCCTCCACTGGGATACCCTCCAGACATCCCCCAAACCCCTGATCTCTCCCCTCTGAAAGCGCTGCACCCCCAGCCTCCTAGCCTTGCCTCAGAACACCCCCCATCCTGCCTATAGCTTGGGCCAGAGACCCAGGAAAATCATTGACGTCTCTCCCCTACCTCCACCACCAGTCATCGGATATCTCGTTGGCTCCACCCTCACAGTATTTTCAGAATCTACCAGACCCCTGCTGGAAGCACCTGGGTAGGGGGCTGTGGAGCAACAGCACCTGGGGGTCCCTACTGAGGTCGGCTTTCTCCCTGCCCTTGCTTTAAAACACATTGAAGTTTGAAAAGCCTTCATGTCCTTATCTCCGGGCACCTTCACCATACTCCGACGCTTCTGTCCTGCTGTCCCTCTCCTTTCTTTCTTTCCATCCTTCCTTGCTCCTTCTGTCTATTCCTTCTCTCCTTTCTTCCAAAACACTCACCGAGCGCCTGCTCTACTCATAACACAGGAAGGTGGGGGATGTGGGGAACCGATGTGGTTCCAGGGTCTCAGGGGATTTAAAACTGCACTCGTGGTTTCGATAACAAGACCAAGCTGTTGAATTAGGAACAAAGCCAACCCAGGCCCCCGGAGCAGGTAGGCTCCATCAAAGGCACAGGCAACGCTCATGGAGAAAGCAAATCTGAGCCAGCTCTCTAGGAAAACAAAGTGAGGAGGTCAGAGATTCCGAGGTAAAAAGGAGGAAGGGTAAGGATTCTGGCTAGAAAAGGCAGTTCACATAAAGGCGTGGAGAGGAGGGAGCTGAGGGGTAGCTCCATGGTATACTGCTTGGCTGGCATGCGCAAAGCTCTGGGCTAAATCCTTAGCACTGGAAAAGAAAGAAAGAAAGAAAAAAAAAAAAGTCCAAAGGCTTGGAAAGATCAAGACCAGCATGGAGGGCACCCGTCTGGTCAGAACAGAAAGGTCACTTGGAGGGCGGTGCAGTACAAGGAGCACCTGGAAGTGATGAGAGAGACAATCAACAGCTGTACTCACAGCTGGCCCCGCCACAGAGCTGATGGGGGCATGACAGAGCCCTGACTTTGGACACACACGACCTGGGTTCAGATCCCGGGCAAGCCTTTGGGGCAAGGGCCTTTCTGTCTTGGAGTAGCAAGCACTCCGCACCTGCAAATGCTCCTGAGGATTAAATGAGATGATGCGCGTGCAGACCTCCTGGCTTCCTACTTCGAAGGAGCTTTTTGAAACTTTATTGAATCTGAGAAAGTGAAGGCTGTGGGTGTGAAGAGCTCTTTCAAGCGGTTTAGTCATGGAAAGGAGGGAACAGTTGCTCAACAGCCCGGCCCAAGGGCAGCACAGGGTCAAGACAGGCTGTGGCTGAGCTGGGGGAGAGCTCGGGGGCTTCCAGAGCCTGGGATGGGTACACAGTGCAACACGTGAGGGAAAATGTTAGCAAACTTACTGGCACAGCCCCATGACTGCACTAAAACCATCAGGCCATACACTTCCAGGACACAGATTGTGTGGAATGTGAGTTCTATCTCAATAAAGCTGTTAAAGCCCAGTGAAAGACAGGCTGGATAAGGCCCACGAGCTCCTTGGGAGTCACAGAGGAGGCACCTGGGCAAGAGCCAGACTGGAGGGCAGAAGAGGGTGTTGCAAGTTTCCAAGACTCCATCAAGGCTGGTGGGCCCACTTGGTGGTGCCATGGCTTAAATGAGTGCATATAAAGTGCCAGGCACTGTGCCAGGAGGCAAGGATGTCCTGGCATGGCTCGCAGTCCCTGGGAAGCTCCAACAAGAGCAGGGGTGTGGAGGGCACAGAGCGCATTGCCAGCCAAATGCAGCAGGCGCAGAGGGAGGCCGGTTGCCGGCCCTGCCGCACATTCTCCAGGGAAGCCCTGCACCCTGGGGTGCAGAGCTGCAGCACACAGAGGCCCAGCTATGAGCAGGGCAGAGCAGCAATGCAGGACTCTCAGGGGCCAAGCTGGACAACAGTTAGATATGCACATCCTGGAAGGGAGTCCCAGGGTCCTGAGGCTGCTACCCTCAGCCCCAGTCACATGGCACAGACTTAGACAGAGACTCCAGGAGTGTGCGTGGAGTCCTGACCATCGCAGGCACAGCGCTGCATGTGGCTGCCTTGCTTACTTGAAAAGATGCTCTCCCTGCCCCTAAACCATGAAGGGGTCTCACTGGTATGTAAAGGGATGCTATGATGCTAGCTGGGCAGGAAGAGACTGGGCAGGGTGGGGACAGGACAGGAGAGCCACCAAGCGGGTCAGAGAGAATCAGCACATCTCCTAAGTCAGGGTCTGCGAGGCACCCCCAGACCGTCCTGTACCTGCAGACATTCTATTCATCCCTCACAACCCCACGACCACCAGAGACCACCAATGGCTTTGTCTTCACCCCATCAGCTCTGCCCCCTGCCCTAACCCACTGAGCTCCTTGATGGGTCCTTAGCCCCTGAGGGCCCTACACATATCCCTCTGCCCAGAGCCAGTTTCCCCACTTCTCACCACTTCTCATATAATGTAAAATCTTCCCTCTCTCTCCACCTGATCTTCCCTAATTCTGCCATCTCCTCTTCCACCCATGGGCATACTGCTGTGGTTACCCCATGAAAAAAATCTCTTTCCCTAGATGAAAGACAGGAGCACCACAGAGAAAAGTAGGAGGGGTAAAGGGCCCTTCAGGCCTCCAACTGTGTCTGTTTCCACACCCCCTCCACAGAGACTGGGAGCAGAGTCCCATCTCACTCACCCCTGTGTTCCTGTCAAGTTAGTTCTATCATTACTCCCATCGTATGGGTGAGGAAACTGAGGAAGCAAGCAACCAAAGAACTGGCTCAAACACTTCATAGCTATTACAGCAAGTAGCAGAGCTGGGATTTGAACCCAGCCTGAACACAGTATATGACCTCAGCTGCTTAAATTGTCTTCAGTGTCCACAGTATAAAGCACACGTCACCCAGAGAACTGGCCAAACCTCACGAGCTCCCCTGAGGGCCACAGCCCAGCCACTGCCTAGGGCTGAAAGACCCGAGAGGGCCTCCTGGGTCTCTCTTTATGGAGACGCTGGGGAAAGGCCCTGGCCTTTTGGAAGTCAGAACTGGACCAGGTCACCTTTGAGGTCCTCCCTACCTCTGACCTTCACCTGAGCTGAGACGTCCAAGTCCAGTGTCCCTCCATGGGTACAGCATGGGGCAGCCAGCAACACAGCTCCTGCAGAGACAGCTGCTCTTCAGACCCCTACTCCCTGCCTGGCAGTCACAGGCTGGAAAGGCCAGCCAGGGAAAGGGGACAGGAGCAAGACAGAGGAGAGAGGGAGAAAGCCCTCATAGCCCTGGGCGAGCCCTCAGAGAATGAGGACACCGGGAGCAAGGGATAAGCAACAATCAGGTCTCTCCGGCTTCACAGAACATTCTGCTAGCGGAAAGAAGAAACCCAAGGTGACTCCAGGACCTGTCAGTCAATCTCACATCTGCAGGCCCTACCTGCCCTTCACGTGGTGCTGGCTGTAGGGTTATGGCCTTCTCTTCCCAGCTGTCATCATACCAAGTTACCAGAGAAGAAGAAGAACCCCCTGGTGCCTAGCTCTGCACCTGTCCTGGGCCCCCACACTGTATAACAACTGGCCTGGAGGGTCGTCACTGCTCCAGGAGGGCCCCAGAGGACAGCAGGAGAGAGAATAAAGTTACAGATGTAGCCAAGAGGGCAGCAAGTGTTTACTGAGTGTTTACTACAGCCTAGCTACAGTCTCAAGGCTTTCTGTGTAGAGATCTTAGGCAGGAAGTGCTGCTGCCACCCCCATTTTATAGAACAAAGTAAATAAAGTGGGAAGATCCCAGTGGCTACCGTGAGGATACAAGCCCAGGGACTCTAGCTCCTTTGGTTTATTTGATAAATACAAACATCCTTTAGTATCTGCTAGGCCGGGGGTGCAGGACCTCTGCAAATATCAAGAGCCTCAGAGGCTGGGGCTGCTCAAATAAAACATATAGTGTTTACATGCAACCTGCACGCTTCCTCCCACACACTTTAAATCGAAGTCATTTACAATTCCTCGAGTACCGCCGGTGCTGCCAAAATCATTGTTCCACTGAGCTATCAAGAGAGTAACGATGAGAAACACAAAGACTGTACTTGCTAAGTACAATTTTTAAAAATGTTTTTAATCCCCAGTTGTTTGCATGCACAAATCCCCACATGGATCAGGAGCCCACAAATACAGGGCTGGGGTCCAGCCACGCTTTCTGAAGACCCAGAACAGAAGAACAGATAGACAATGAATCTACCAAGAGCAACCATGCCAAGCCACCTGCCTGGGCACACGAAGTAAGAACCAGGTGGATCCCTGACCTCAGAGACAGGCCCAGTGCCACAAAACACAAGCGCCAGTCACCAGGGAGAAGGAGCAATCACTGTCCAGAAAATGGTAGAACACTGGGCGTGGTGGCACATGCCTGTAACCCCAGAATTTGGGAGGCTAAGGCAGGAGGATCGCTACAAGTTTGAGACCAGCATGGGCTATAAATTGAGTTCAACTGCATAGTAAGACTCAAAAACACAAACAAACACACAAAAATATGAAAAAATTTTAAAGACAGGGGCTGGTAGGAAAGGAAAAAAAAAAATACTGTGTGATTCCACTTATATGAGGCGTTGAAAGAATTCAAGTTTTTAAATTCATGGAGACAGAAACAACGGTAGAAGTCGGGGCCGGAGTGCAGGGTATGGGGAGCTAGTGTATAAAGGTGACCAAGCCTGGGTTTTGCAAGATAAAAACAGGTTTGGACACGGATGGTGGATATTGCACTAGGCGCCTGTGACTGTGTGCAACACCACCCAAACTAACTGCACTCAGAAATAGGTCAGGTCAGGGGGAAAGAAATGTTTTAGGGGTAAATTTTAAGTGTATTTTATCAGAATAAATTTCCCCAAAAGTACAGTTAAATAAGAATCAGAAATATCGTGAAAATGGCCATGCTTCCAAAACTGTTATATAGATTTAATGCAAATTCTGATCAAAATTCCAATAGCATATTTATTCCACAGAACTAGAGAACACAATTTTAAAATTCATTTGGAACCAGAAGAGACCTACAATAGCAAAGCAGAAGCTGGGCAACAAAGGCAAGGCAGGAGCATTACAAGCTCTGGCTTGAAATTATACTATGCTCGGCTGGCCCTGCCCCCCTGGCATGCTGAACTGGCCACCAAGACCAGGTGTAATGGCACATGTCTGCAATCCTAGTGCTGAGGAGGCTGAAAACAGCAGGTTCATTATGAGTCTGAACTGTGTAGTGAGACCCTGTACCAAATGCATTTTTAAAAAAGAAATTATACTATAAATCTACCATGGAGTCTGGGCATGGCTCAGTAGAATAAGCACTTGCCTAGCAATCGCAAGAACCTGAGTTCAATCCCTGTTCTGCAAAAATAATAATAATTAATAATAATTTAAAAATCTACCATGATTAAAAACAATGTAGTACTAGCAAAAAAAAAGACCCAAAGATCAGTGGAACAGATCAGATGATACAGAAGCAACTCCAGACATATCCAGCCACCCTGTTTGATAAAGGCACCAAACACATTTGCTGGACGATAGTCTTTTTAATAAATCATCCTGGAAAAACTGGCTCCACACATGTGGAAGATTAAAATTGGACCCATATCTTTTACCATGTACTAAACTAAATTTGAAATGGACCAAAGATCTAAATATTAAAACAGGAACATTAAAACTGCTGGAAGATAGAATAGGTAAAACTCTTGAAGACTTTGGGGTAGGCAAAGACTTTATGAGCAAAACTCCAATCACCCAGGAACTATCTGTGAATCAACAACTGGGATCTCATGTTATTAAAAAGCTTTTGCACAACAAGAGAAATCATCAACATAGTGAAGAGATAACACACAATGTGGGAAAAAATGTTTTCCAGCTGTTCCTCAAAAACCTACCATAGAGCCAGGCATGGTGGTGCATGCCTGTAATCCCAGCACTTGGGAGGTTGAGGCAGGATTGAAATGAGTTCGAGACCAGCCTGGGCTACAAAAGTGAGTTTGAGACCAGCCTGAACTGCACAGTGAGACCCTGTCTCAAAAAGACAAAAAAAAAAAAAGAACCCTACCATAGAGAACGTACAAAAAACTCAAAAATATCAGATCTCCCAAATTGAAAGATCCAATCAGAAAACAGGTATTTGACATGAATACACACTTCTCAGAGGAAGAAATACAAACAGCAAATAAATATATGCAAAAATGTTCAACATTACTGATTGAGATGTAAATTAAAACAATGCTAAGATTCCATCTCACCCCAGAGAGAATGCTGTTATCAAAAAATCAACCAATGACAAGTGCTAGCAGGAATGTGGAGAAAAAGGAACCTTCTCCATCACTGGTGGAAGTGTAGACTGGTGCAACCACTGTGGAAATCAGTGTGCAGAGAACTACAGTCCCATTTGACCCAGCTATTCCCCTTCTTGGTATCTTCCCAGAAGAATTAAAAACATCATACAACAGTGATATATGTGCACCCATGTTTATAGCAGCACAATTTATCATAGCTAGATCTTGGAAACAACCCAAATGCCAAAGGATGAATAAAAAAGATGTGCCCTTTTCATACAATAGAGTACTATTCAGCTATAAAAAAGGATAGGGTTAGAGATATAGCTCCTTGGCACAACACCTGCCAAGCAAGCACAAGGTCCTGGGTTCAATTCTGAGCAGAAAAAGAGGAAGAAGAAAAAGGAGGAAGAGGAGGAGGAGGAGGAGTGGGAGGTGGAGAAGAAGAAAAAGAGAAACTGAGATGAAGGAATGGAGAAAAGAAGGAAGGATATATATATATATATATATATATATATATATATATATATATATCTTTTTTTTAATGGCCGGCTCAGCCTGCCCTGGGGGTGGGGTTGTCACAGCATGTGGTGCCGGGGATTGAACCGGGGTCCCTGCAGTTGCCTAAGCTTGCCTAAACAGGTGCTTTAGACCTGCTGACCATCTCGCCGGCCCCAAAGATATATATATTGCAGTTAGTTATAGTACTAATTTCTCTTAGTCATTGAAAAGAAAGGTACAAATATTGTTTGGACAATTACATGTCAAATATCTTACACTTAGAGTAAAGATAACAATATGCAATGTGTTAATCATTGCTACTCTCCTATCATCTTGTTTTGAAATTTTTTTCTCCTTAAAATAAAATTTAGAAGTGCCTGCCTGGCAAGTGCAAGGTCGTGAGTTCGAACCCCAGTCCTGCCAATAAATTAATTAATTAATTAATTAAATTTTAAAAAAGAACCAGAACCCTCCAACCAAGGCCTCAGAGCTGCCAGGCTCCTTGGGAAGGGCAGACACGTGGCCTCGCCTTCAGCCTCCCTCTCGAGACAGATGCAGGGGACAGATGCAAAATGAATGAACTCAGGGTTTATACTGCTAATAAACAGGAAATTGTAGATGAGCTTAAATATTTACACGGTATGCAGGCTTTAGGGTGAGGACATTCCAGGGAGGGCAGGGTTGGGGCAGCAGACATAGCACAAAGTAAATGTTAGTTCAAACTTGTCCTTCAAGTGCACCCAGGGAGAGAAGGACAATGTTGGAGGGGAAACCCCTGCCCCAGCCCAGAAAGAGGGCCAGAAGCCTGGGCCACCTCATCCAGTCCCTCCTTGGGAGATCCCTGTTTACCCTGCAGTGATGCTAAGGACAGCACGGTCAGTTGAGAGTTGTGACTCATGATTACGAGTGAGACTGTCTCGTGGGGAAGGAGGCAGGCGGCTGGAAAGGGGAAGCAGGTTGTTTTCCAGTTGTTTGCTCCTTCTCCAGCTCCCTCTGTCCCTGAGCCCTTTCCTCCACTTCTGCCTTCCCCTATGCTGGCCTCTCCCTCCCTCCTTGGCCCCTTTGAGCTCCCCTGGAAGACTCAGGGCAGGAGGAACAGAGCTGGCCCTTCAGTCTCAGCAAGCGACCATGGGCAATACAGCCAGGACCATCCCTCTGCGGAAGCTTCTCTGCTGTGGGCCAGGGAATGAATTCAATCTTCTAGTGCCAGAGTCCCTCTCTCTCTCTCTCTCTCTCTCTCTCTCTCTCTCTCTCTCTCTCTCTCTCTCTAATCCAGCAGGGTCTCTAGGTAGTTCAGGCACAAGAGGTCCCACCCCTGCCCTTTCCTGACTCCCACAAACTCCCAGCACTAACATGAAAATGAGGTACAGGGACTTTCAGAGACACCAAAGATGAAACTCACAGGCCTTCAGTGGCCTGAAGCAGGGGGGTGTGCCATGGGCCTGTGCCCTGGACTCCTGAATTCCCCCAGACTCACGCGAACTGGAAACAGGGAGCAAGGTGTCCCCCAAGTCACCCTGCCCACCTCATGAATGCTTGTAGTTTCCCAGAGAGGAGGCAATGGGGCACTGGTCCCTTTGAAACACCAGCTAAGCTGTGAGAAGAGAGCCCAGCGAAAGCCAGTTCCTCTGTCAGCACCAGCCAGGCCTCCCGGCTCCCAGTAAGAAATGTACCAGGACTCCTCAGAGTCAAAAGGCAACTGCGAGCACAGGGGAAAGGTGGTAACTTTCCAAACGTAGAGTTAGGACAGCTCTGCCACCACACACACAGGCGCACGCACACATACGCACGGGCTGTTGTGAAGCTTACGCCGCGCAGGCAGGAATAGCCAACATCTCAGGCAAATCTAATTTACTTCTCTTTCTCTCTTTCTTTTTTTTTTTTTTTTTTTTTTTTCCTTTCCTGGCGATCTAATCCTAGGCCTTTGCATGGAGCTACAGCCTCAGCCACGAATTTTGGTTGTTGTTGCTATGATGGAGGTTGGTCTTTGTTTGCTTTGGGTTTTTTTTTTTTTTTTTTTTTTTTAGTATCTACTACTAGGTACGTGAAATTTATTTTGCCATTTTTATACTCATCAGTGTTCTTTTGAATCATTTATTACCAATCTGGACACAAGATAATTGAAGGCCAAGGAGATTAAATAAAGTGGCCCAAAACCACAAAGAAAGGCGAAGAATCTTTTCTTCTAGTATCGGGAATCAAACTCAGGACCTTGACCTTGTCAGGCAGGTCTGCACTGCTGAGCCGTCCTCGGCCCCAAGGAGAACAGTCTTGATTTGAGCCCACGTGACTGACACCAAAGACCCAGATGCTCGCCATTAGCATGCTGCCTCTGCTCCGTGGTCCAGGAGAATCAAGAGCTGCGTACAGGTTGGCCACCACTTCGTCCACTGCTCTGGGCTAACTCAATCTGTCTTTTTCAGAACTCAGTGCTTCCTGGGTGAGCTGAGGGATGACAATGAGCCAGGGAAAGCTTGCCTGGAAGGAATGCTGCTGCCCACTGCCTCAGGAAGCAGGCGTTCACGATGCCACAGAACTGCGCATCAGGCGCCTGGTGTGCAGGCAGACAACTCAGTACAGCCGTAGCAGAGTAGGGTTGGGCAGAGGAGAAAGACAGAACATGGAGGAGCTGGGCTCTCCCCCTCTGCCTGCCGTTTGTTAGCTGCAAAACTCAGCTGCCTCACAGTGAAACAGTTATCTCAGTGTGGGTAGCTGCTTCAAAAGATACTATGATAATATACCCACAGGCCTGATTTATTAATACGGTCATTTCCTCTTCGCCCTAATTTTTATAGGCTCCACGAGCTACTTCTTTAATTTAGCAAGATGCTGTGCAATCTGCTTAGCTGTGGCAGCCATGGGAACCAGTGCTGACAAAGCCCATTGGGCGCTGGGCTTTGTGTGCTTACTTCTCCTCCTGTGGCAGTCAAAGATCAAACGGTGCAGGTTCTGCGCCTGTGAGAACACCACTTGAGTGCTATGAACAGGAGCCCACATGCTAGAACCTTCTGTGCGGGTGGGCACGCTTCACGCCTGCTCCGTCCAGAGTGGCAGTCCCTCGAGACTTCTGCGCTCTGCGCTCTGGCTGCTCCAGCGCTATGCGGAGCAGCCCTGCAGGGAGGGGAGCCACCACACAGCAGCTCTGGAGCAAAGAGAGGCAGAGCCTCGTCCCAACGAAGGCTACAGGTGTATAGCTGTCCTCTCTTCTTTAACCATTCACACAACTTTAGTTAGGTGCTGGAAATACCACATGACAAAACCTTTATACAACTTGTAAGGATCAGAGGGGCAGAAACCAGGGAATCGCCATTTGTGAATGATGATATGCCTCAGGCAGGACAAGAGACCCTGGCATTCTCCGTCCTCCGGCTTATGCACTGGTGCAGGTAGAGGTACTCCTGAGGTGCGCTGGTGGACAAGGCAGGCTGCATGTGGTTGGACATGGGCGGCTCGAACGTGAACAGCGTGGGCTGTGCTTCGGGTTTTTTGAGATGGGGTCTCTCTGCAGTTTAAGCTGGTCTTGAACCATTATGCACCCCAAGATGGCATGGAACTCACAACAATCCTCCTGCCTCAGCCTTCCAGAGTGCTCAAATTTACAGGCATGTGCCCCTACTTCTGGCTACATTTTTGTTTTATTAATACACTCAACTTTAATAAATTCACCCTTGAAGTGTCAGAGCCACAGCTCATTTTGTTTGAACAGCCCAGAACAGTAGCAGTGGGGTCGTGTCACTGTCCCTGTGCTGGCCCCACCGTTTCCCCTGTCCCTACCACCACCACCCGAGGCTGGTATCCCTGGGTCACACAGACTTCTCCTGCAGCAAAAGCAGGGTCAGAATGAAGGCGTGAGGACAGGGGCTTCCTGGGTCCCTAGGACTCAGGTGCACTGGAAGTACTTTACGCTTCACCTCTAGAGGGACAGTCTTAAAACTAGAGGTAACCTCAGAGACTCCTCACCTAGACAAAGGAGTCAAGGAGCCAGAGCAGGCAGCGATGGGCAGGGGCAGGGCCAACACAGGACAGGGGTCTTTGGCCTCACTCAGCGACAGGGACCCTTACACCCTTCCAGCTATGTCCTCCCTCCCTCCGCCCTGCCCCTCTGTGGCCTTTGTCTCCCACTGGGCCTGCCCAGGATCCAGAAGGAAATCATCCTGAGCAGCAGTGCTCCCTGGCCGGCTCTGGGGGCTCCCTCTCCCAAGTTCCCTTCCCTGACTGTGGCCCAGATGACCTGCGGCCCCCTGGTGACACTTATGGCAGCCCTCGGGATGTATGCACAGCTCGATCCAGCATCCCCTCCACAACCAGTGCCTGCTGCACCTCAGCTCACCCCACCAGGGACCCCCAAGCAACACTGCTTGCAAGAGGACAGACAGAGGCTCAGTAGGGTGGATGGACTGGCTCAGGGGACCTGGTTGGTCAATGGCAACTCTATGGCCGCAGGCCTCCCACTCTGTGTCTGCCTGGAAGAAGGCGTCTTCCCAGCAGCCCTGCAGCTCAGCGCAGCCATCAGCACTCTGGTGAATGGAATGTGTACGTTTCACCACTCTGGGTTTCAAGCACAGCTGTGGGGTAACTGAGCTCCAAGAGTGTGCATATGGGGCTTTAAGTTGCCAGCTAAGGAGGGCGGATACTGATTTTTCCATCTGCAGCGCTGTTCTGCTTTCATGTATTTCTTCTTGTGCCAGGAGTAGGGGGACAGGATCTGCCTAGGGTACCATTTCATATCTATTCAGAAAAATGTGCCAGCATCCCTAAGTGTCCTAAAAGATTAGGCCTGCCTCCCGCTGCCAGAACCGCATTTGGGCACCTAAAGAAAGGGATCTGACGAGCCGCAGCCCGGCAGAGATACAAAGGCCTTTTCCTGAAGGTCACCCAGTCCTCTGAAGAGAAGTCCAGCCTCAGCTAGGAGGGAACCGAGCCCAGCCACAGGCAGGCCCACTCGATTGACTTGGATTCTGGTCTATACCACCGGGCATCCAAAAGCCACAGCAGGCCTTCCCTGTGCCCCTAGCGGGGTGGTTTTATCTGAGAGCCTCCTTCCTCCAGCCTCCCTTTCCCGGAAGGTTTTGTGACTCTGGCGGCCCCTGCAGCAACCTCTCTCGGATCCACTTCTTTTCCATCCCCCTCCTTATCTGCATCGGTTTGGTTTTATAATGACTGTGTTACAGGGAGCATTTGAGTTTTATGTACTTTTTCTGAATGTGTGTCTTATTTCATGATTAAATATGTCAAAAAGTTAAAACAAAAAAGAAAAGAAAAAAGAGAAAGAAAGCAAGTCAAAGCAAGGGCAATCATCAAGTTTACAAAATACTTTCTGTGTGAGACAAAAGCTTTCCTATCTGGACAGTGCCTCAGCCCCACGCCCAGCACATGCGGTCACCATTTACCAAAGGCGCCAAGTACCTGACCAGGGGACACCCAGCAGTGACCTGAATTTCTGGATAAATGAGTCGAGAAAATGAGGAACCTGGGCAGAGCAAGGGTCCTGGGGCACAAGTGACACTACACTGAAAACTCTGGGAAATGCTGAGCTCGCCACGACTCCAGATCCACCCGGCAACAGGACACACCTGTGGAGAGGCCACCACCAAGTGCGGGGTCGTGGGTCCAGTCTCCCCCACCCCGCCCAGTCCTGTGGGTGGTTTCACAAGGCTGCAGCCCTAACAGGAGGGCACTGCCCCTTCTGAAAGGTCATGGGAAAGCAGCGTGTGCAGCCAGGCGAGGCCAGGCGGCCCGGCTCCGTGCTGCTCCAGCACAGCTGGCCTGGAGCTCGAGATGCCGTCCAGTCCCTGTCCTCACAAAGCTCGTGAGGTGGGGGAGGTGGGGGAGGGGCTGCAGTTACAGATGAAACCAGACCCTGCTTGGGAGGCGCCCAGCCTCTGCTCCTGGCCTGGGCAGGGCCGGCCTCTGGGTTGTTATGGTTGAGTTGATCAGCTGGGAATCAGCAGGGGGGATATAAGGAAACCACATTCATTAGGGGAAAGCACACAGGACAGGCACTCGGCCTTTTTGCCTGATCTTCCTTGTAGCCCCCTCCTGCCACCTCCAACATTCTGCCTTCGAAGCCCTTTGCACAGTCTCTGGCCCTTCAAGGGTCACCCTGGAGTGGCTCCTGGCTCTGACGCTGTTCCTGGGTGAGGCTGGAAGAACACATCTGTCCACAGCTGGGACCAGAATGTCCCCGAAGCTGTGGAAAGGCTGACCCGCCCATGGCTTCCTAACCCTGCCTTTGCACTGCCCTTAGTCTGCTGTTTCAGGAACAGGCAGAAGTCACTGAACCAGATGCTCTGCCATAAGCTGAGGTTTGCTGTCATGGAATGACAACATCTGCCCCCTCCCCCATGGGTGTCTCCCTGAACATCTTCCTTAAGAGGTTTATTTGGGAACCAAAGATATCCCCAGAGTCAAAAGGCAGAGTCTCCATCCTACGTGAAGGAAGGAATAAGAATCTCATAGGGAAACGGCAGAAGTGAGGGGGTGAGTTCCTGGAACAGGGATGGGGACCTTGCTAGGAAGAGGACAGGATGTTCAGCCTCTCTCCCCACATACGCTTCAAGGTGGCCTTACTGTTGTGAGGCCCAGGATTGCCTTTGCCCCCAGAAACACTTCTCCCCTCGTGTAACAGTTGACTCTGTCAACAGGCTGTAAATTCTGGCTCCTAACCAACCCCTCCAACCTGGGCATGCTGGCACGTGGCACACATCTACAAGCCAGCACTTGAGAGGCTGAGGCAGGCGAATCACTGCAAGTTTGAGACTAGCCTGGACTGCCTAGCAAGTCAAGGCCAGCCTGAACTGCATGGCGACATTTTTTTTTTTTTTAACTTTCTGCAAAGCTTTATTCCAGAGGGGCTCAGTCCTTCTCGGCAGCTGCCTTCTTCATGGAGCCCAGCCCGTTACTCAGCTCCTCACGCTTCCTCTTGGTGCAGATGTGCGTCCCCACCCTTTTCTGTATGAACTTGAGAGCGCGTTTGTCCTTGGAGACCTTGAGCAGCTCCATGGTGCTCGGCTCATCGAGGCCGAAGCCACATACCTCCCAGATCACGTCCCACACGACCTTGGTACATTTGATGAGGCGTCTGCGACAGTAGCTGTACCCTGGTTTACTCCCATTCTGAATCACCTTGTGGCCCTTTTAAGGCCCACAGCCATGGGACAGGGGGGTCCATGGTTGCTGTTCTTCAATGGATACTGTGGCAGAAGCCATAGAGACATCTCGTCTTAAAAATAAACAAGCGGTAAAGAGAGGTTGAAGGGAGGGGAGGGGAATGAAGGAAAATGAAGCAAGATATATCACATACAAGTATAATTTCCCTGTGATGAGTGCTTTATTACGTATATCTAAAAGGTACCAAGGGTCTGCAAGATAGCTCAGCAGTCTAAAGCGCCTGCCTAGGAAAGTTTAGGCAACTGCAGGGACCATGGCTTGATCCCCGGCACCACATGCTGGGCCAGCCCCACCCCCAGGGCAGGCTGAGCCGGCCATAACACAAATAAATAAATAATTTTTTATTTAAAAAATTAAATTAAAAATAAATAAATAAAATATACCAATAAAAAAAAGTCAGGTAAAACTGAGAAAACAATCAAAATATAATGATAAAAAAGGCCCTTCCTTTGCAGGTCAGCTAGCCCTTTGCAGACTCCAAACAAGGGCACCCTCCCCACCCCCATCTTATATTCCACAGCTCAGCTGTACTTTAAAAAAAAGACAACAGCTAACCTAGCACAGGAGAGGGAATATAAGGCTCACAGGTAAAATAATCTTGTTTTCAGAGTAGGAAGAAAGGTCTTAGAAAAACTGAGATGGCTCAGCAATCTAAAGCTCTTGCTTGGCAAGCTTAGGCAACCACAGGGACCATGGTTCAATCCCGGCACCACATTCTGGGCCAGCTCCACCCCCAGGGCAGGCTGAGCTGGCCATAAAAAAAAAAAAAAAGAGCAAGATGAAGGCCCAGGAGTGGGGATTAGTTCAGTGAATTACAGCAACTTTCTTTTTTTTTTTTTTTTTTTTAATGGCAACTTTCAGACAGTAAAATATAACCATTAAAAATGGTGTCAGAGCTGGAGAGAGAGCTCAGTGGCATAAGTGCCTGCCCAGCAAGCACAAGGTCCTGAGTTCAATCCCCAGTACTGGCAATTGAGACTGGGTGTGGTGGTGCGCACCTGTAATTCAAACACTTGGGAGACTGAAAACAGGAGGATCACTATGTTTGATCTGTGTAGTGAGATCCTGTAGACCCTATATTAAACACACACTCATATACATAAAACCATACTACAGGGAATAAGACAACTCAAAGAAAAGTATGACATTTGTAATACATATATCCAAAAAGGGACAAGAGTATAGAATATACAGAGAAATAAATGAGCCAAATCTTACCTGAGATTTTACAAAAGATGGTAACTACATGGCCTATAGACATATGAAAAGTTATTCAACTTCATTAGGCATCAGAGAAATGCAAACAAGATACACAATGGAATCCTGCTACATACCAACCAAACAAGCAAGACAAAAAGTACAAAAATATAAAATTCTGATAAGATGGTAGAGCAGCTGGAACACTCAGACACAGCAGGTACCATAGTAGACTGGTACAATCACTCCGGGAAACTGTACTGGAAGGACCTACTAAAGCTGTGACCTTCTGCTGTGAGATAGCCACCTGGGAGAAGTTTGTTCTTGGGGTCACCAAAAGTCACAGTATTCACAGCATAATTTTATTTCGTTAAATGCACATAATACTTATCTCTGGATTTTGGATGGTATTTACTTTCTTATTACATTGTTCATTATTTCTTTTTTCTACAATGACATTACCTGTCATTGTAGAAAATATATATTGTTTCTTAAAATAAAATTTGATTATAATACATTAGGATAAGATAAAGAGGAGAGGCCTGGTATCTGAATGCTTTAGTGCACTATGTCCAAAGCCAGCACTAGGTGAGACTTTGTTACAGTCCTGGCTCCATCAGGGTCCCCATAAGTTAGGGATGGGCAAAGAAGCACAGTGTGGTACAAAAGGAGGTTACAGGGAGAGTCAAACTTTCCAGACCTCAGCCGTGACATCTCAGCCCTTCCCCCACTCAGGCCCTCCGCTCTGCTCTGACTTCATGTATCTTTTTTTTTTTTTTTGAATTTTAGAGAAGGGTCAACAGGGTGTTTAGGGTCTCACTACTAGATTGGACTGCCACCATACCCAGTCTCAACTGCCATCTCAGCATGCCCCTAGGGCAGGGCTGGCACAGCAGGCCTGGGGATTTAACTCGCGGCCCCCGAGCCTGCTTGTAGGCGCTTTAACCCACTGAGCTATTTGGCTGGTCCTTCCATCCTTCCATGTGTTTTTCCCACCTTGATTGACATCTCTTTCTGCAGAAGACCACCTGGGTGACTCTCCTTGAAAGAAGGGCAATTGTCTCCATTTAGGCTGAGCCTGACCCTATTCCTATGTACAGAGCTGGCTAGGACTTTTCAGTTGGCTTTAAGCACTGCATATTCGTCTGGCTGAGGTGCTGGTTGTACTCTTTGGGCAGGTGTGTTTCCCTGGAAACCTCACCTGCTGCTCCCTAGAGTGAGCCAGGCTGAGACAGGATGAGCCAATGCTCCACGTGTTGGGTAGGATGATGGGATTCCAACAACTTAACCATGGGATCACAAATATAAACTTCCCGGACTCACACAAGGACCAGAGAGGGCTCTTTTTTTTTTTTTTTTTTTTTCTTTTCCAGAGAGGACTCTTTTTATGTTTCCAATTTTCCTTTCAACAGGGCTGCCTTTGCTGAATGCAGCATCCTGTGGTAGGTGGATGCCACAGTTCTCTTGCTCTCCGTCTGCGTCGATGCCACTCAAGCTCCCCATGCATAACTACTCTGCCTCCTCCTGCATATCTGGGTGGTGTCAGACAGTGGGCTACTTCTCTCTTCATCAAGTATGTTGTGCCATTTAGTGAGCCTGGATTTTCTCATCTGTGAATCAGAGTGAGATAACTAGAAAATCCCCCTAAAGCAGGATGGAAAAAAATATTTTACCACACAGTGAAAGAATTGAGCTGTGAATTCTTTTCATTTCTTATGTAGCTCCAGAGGAACATGCTGTGTGTCCCACAAATCCAAAAGGAAAGACCAGTGGTTGCTTTTTACTCAAGCTTGTAAAAAAGAGCTATCTCTAGAGCTCCTCTATTAAGCAGCTTAATTTAGCATTTGTGTTATCTAATCTAATCTTCACCACCTTATAAAATAGGTTCCATTCGTCTCACAAGTATATACTTCACTGTTACTATGTGTCAGGCACTATGCTAAGTGCTAGCCATACAAGAATCAACCAAAAAAGCAGTGCTTCTGTCTTGCTGGAGCTTTCTCCGCTGGCAGAGGGATACATATTACATGAAACAAAGGTAAAACTGCAATTGTATCAATACCAAGTTGCAGAGCTACGCAGTGCAGAGAAACAGTGTCAGAGAAACCAGGGTTCACCTGGGAAATGAAGTTTCAAGTGAGCTCTAAGAAATAAGTCAGGCATGGCGTCACACACCTGTGATTCTAGCGTTCTGGGAGGCCGAGGCAGGAGGATCGAAAGATTAAGAAATCCTGAGCAACTTAGTAACTTAGTAAAACCCTGTCTCAAAATTTAAAAAAAAAAATGTAAAAAGGAGCTGGGCCTATAGCTTAGTGGTAAACACTTTTCTAGCTTGCTGGGAAGGAGGGGAGGATTATATTAAAGGCAGCTAAAAAGATAGAGAAGGAAGGACTGGCTAGTTTGTGTGTGCCTTTGTACAAGGGATTGAACTCACGACCTTGCGATTGCTAGGCAAGCACTTATTCCACTGAGCTATCTCCCTGGCCCAGGGCTAACTAGTTTCATCCCAGGTCTGATACCTGTTACTCAGAGTCTAATTATTTCATGCTCTCCAGTACAAGACTAGCCCCAGTTACAGAGGCCGAAAATGCACAGTTGACTTGCACAGAAGATGAGAAAAAAAAAGCGAGGGTTGGGGGGGAGGCGACATATATGACTAAGAAGAGCCACTTCCAGGAAACCAAAGCAACCTTGGAGACTGGGAGCTGGCAGACGCTAAGAGACCACCCTAGACTCTCGGAACGGAAAAAAGACTAGACACAAACGTCGTCCTCTCTCTCCTTCACCAAATTGGCTATAACAAGAGCGATGGAAGCAACCGAACGAACCAAGCCCCAGCTCCGGACCCACCACTGCGGCTGCGCGCGCACTGCCCCGGAAGCGGAAGTGAAGTCGAGGTTACTGCGGGTTCCAAGATGGCGGCCCTGGCGACGCTGGTGTCCGGCTGCGGGCAGTTGTTCCGAGGGCTCCTAGGGCGCCCAGCCTCACTCAGCTGGGCTCGGCAGTCAGCTCGCGGATTCAGGGAAGGTGAGTGCCGGGACGCAGAGACCTCCCATTTGGAAATCGAGAGCGGCGGCGAGCGTTTGCTCCCGCGCTGGTGCTTCCCTCCCCTTCCTTTTAGTCCTGCGATTCTGAAACGGCCGAGGTGCTGCGCCCCCAACCTCCGTCGCCCCATTCAGTATTGATTGTGTTGCTCGAACTCCTGTCCCTTAGCAGTGCCCTCGGGAAGCGGAGGACGACGAAGAGAAAGGTCTAGTTACTGAAGAGAGAGAGAGAATCCTACAATTTCAGGCCCCAGAGGAGTTTTCAGTAAGGGGCTGCGTGTTGTTTGTCCATATTCTCCAAATCTCTGCCCCCTTCATTAAAACGTCCCACGCCCATGAAGGAAGGAATCTGGAAACCTTCCCTAGAGCGTCCTTTTGTAGTTTCTTTATTGAAAATACTGTGATCTGATGGTGCTTTTCTGCCTAGACTTCTAGTCCCCCTAAAGGCCAAGGTGCAAACTTGTTGAACAGCTGCAGCAGAGGCAGACGCTGGATGAGGGCTCCGCTCTTCGTTACTACTGTCTTGAAGAGTAGCTTGAGACCAGTATCAGCTGAGGTTACTGAAAGCCAGGGACTGTGCTTCAGGCTATGACAAGAGTTTGAGGACAGAAAATAGCCGTTTTCCTGAAAAGCTTGGACTCTAGTGAGATGCACGCACTCCAGTAAAAGTGAATTGGCAAAGTACGAAGAGATTCCGTTATGGAAGTAGCAAACCTAGTTGGACGTTTTTGTTTCGAGAATGTTTTTTAGAGAAGGATGGAATTTGGCGGGGTGTGAAAAGATCTTTTAGGTGTCTGTGGCCTGCCTTTATATACTGTCGGAACAGGAAAGATGAGTGATGTGCAAACGAAGTGATTTTTTTTTTTTTTTTTTTTTTTTTTTTTTTTTTTTTTTA
>PVKN010010316.1:0-22764 GCA_004027915.1 Capromys pilorides
AGTATGGGGTCTCCAGGATCTCACTAGTAGATCAGACTTATAGTGATTCTCCTATTTTCAGCCTCTCAAGTGCTGGGTTTAGGCACATGCCACCACACACCTCAATGGCCATCTCAGTGCACCCCAGGGGCAGGGTTAGCACTGCATGCCAGGGATCGAACCCCAGGCTCTATACACTGCATGCCTAAACAGGTGTTTTAGTCCACTGAGCTATCTGGCCAGCCAGTTTTATCTTTAGTCTTTGTCTTCTTGAGTCAATAGCTAATATCTCTTAACAGATATGGAAAGTTTTCAGCCATTATATGAGTATTTTTTTTCTTTCTTTCCTCTTTCTCTTTATAGTTCTGAGCCTCCAATAATATGAATATTAGAGGTTTCAGGATAGTCCTACATCTCTCTGAGACTCACTTTAACTTTTTCAGTTTATTTTCTCCCTGTGTTGCATTGATTGGATCATTTCTATTGTTGTGTCTTACAAGTTATTGATTCTCTCCTGTTCGCTGCACTCTGCTGTTAAGCTTATCCATTGAGTTTGTATTTTAGTTATGTCTTTTCAGTCCTAAAACTTTTATTAGTTATATCTCCTATTTCTTTCTTAAGACTTTCTATTTCTTTGCTGAATCCTTTCATCTTTTATTCATTACAAGAACATTCATAATTATTCATGGACCCATCTATAGCTACTTTTAAAATCTTTGCCAGATAATTCTAAACTCTCTTATTATTTTGGTTGAGAATCCATTGATACAAGTTGGCTGGAGTTAATCTTGCTCTCCAAGGACTCAAAGCCACAAACTTGGGGAAAATCTGCACAATTTCATGATCACTAAGTATTAGACCCTCTGATACTAGCCCTTGCCAGGGGGCCCTCTTAAACTTATTTCACTGAGCCAGCACTCTTTTCCAGATTTTACCCACCTCTCCTTTTTAGTTGTGCCTTTATCTTGGGATTCATTACTGGTAATTCTCCTAAATTAAAGTGTAGATTCATAGGTCAACTGTGAAATCAGTGCTACGTACAGATTCAAATCTCAAGCTCCTCTAGTTGTATCCCACCCATCATACATCAGAGACACTTGGGCAATGTTGGTACATGTGTCTTGAACCCTCCTCACAGATCTCATTCTTCCCCTTAAAAGCCCACCCTAGACTCTTCTACTTCAGAACACTCATAATCCTAACCTCACCTCCCATGCCTCTGAGATCCTAAACAGGTAACTCTCTTCTGACCCCTAATTTTCCAATCTGTAAAACTGAAGGAATGTGCCTTTCTCAAACAGCTGCTAGGATGATCAAGTGGTGGAAAACATGTACAGCCCTACAGCAATAAATAGGTGGAAATTAAAACGCTTAGCTTCACTAATAACCAGGACATATATACAAGATATTATTTCTCAACTCAGCAAAAAAAAAAATGTTGTTGGTAAGAATTATTAGGAAAATTTATCCTAATATGTTGTGGTAGAGATATACAGAAGACTTTTTCAATGAAAATGTGATAGCATCTACTGGAAAACGAACATACAATCCTATTGATCCAGTGAGTTTAATTATAAGACTTTATTCTTTAGAAAATAAGTAATTGCACATGTGCAAAAAAAGGCTGAACATACAAGGAGGCTGATTACAGCACTGTTCATAATAGTGAAAAAATAGTAACAACATAAATGGTCATCAATAGGGAGATAGCTAAATAGACTGTGTTGTATTCATCTGGAGGAGAAGCTGTGCAGCAATTAAAAGAATAAGACCAATCTGCACATGCCCAGAAATATGTGCCCAAGACCTTCGAAAAAGGGGAAAAAACAAGTGGTACAATTATATGCATAGGATATTATTTATACCTTTGAGCTAGAAAACCATACTATACTTTCTATACCATTCTATGGACATGTATAGTAGATGTTTGTGGAAAAGAATATAAGGATAAATACAAAAGATTTGGAGCAATGGTTGTCTAAGGACCCTGAGATTAGGATGGGAGGCCAATGGAGAATTGAACCTAACTTGTACTGTTTTTATTTTTACAAAGACGTGTTCTTTATGCATTGCTGATACATTCAAAAATAAATAAATATTACCAATGCTAGAATTAAGGGTGCTAGTAGCATTAAGGGGGAGGTCACTACTAAATTGGTTCATTGATTGGCTTAGTGCCACTTAATCCTGGTTGCCTGGATATTATATAATGGACAGAAAGAGAACTGTCTTGCCCCTTACTTGCTTACTTTGCTGTCTTCTGCCTGCTCTAAACTGTTTCTCCTTTGCGATATGAGTCTGCCATGCTACCCTGCCCTGGAGCCAGCAGATTACAGATTGAACCTTCTAAAAAGTGTGAAATAAATAAACCTTTCTTACCTTAACTTGCAGGTGTTAGGCACTTTATCTCAGCAATGATAAAAGCAACCAACACAGCCAGATAGTAAATATTTGCAGCTCTGTGGGTTACCTGGGCTTTTGGTCACAACTATTGAACTCTGGCATTGTAGCAGGAAGCTAGTCATAGATCTATGCAGCTGAAAGGGTTTGACTGCATTCCAATAAAATTTTACTTACAAAAAAGAAAAAAAATTTCAGAGCCAAGGACGGTGGGGCATGCTTGCAGCCAGCATTCAGGAGGCTGTGGCAGGAGGATGCTGCAACTTCAAAGCTATCCTGGGCTACATAGTAACTTCAAGACTAGCCTGAACTACATAGTGAGAACATGGGTAAAAATGAGCATACAACAACAAAAACAATTTGGAGCATAGATTTTATGCACAGGCCATATTTCTCTAGCCCTTCAGTTATTCTTAAGAATAAACTGTTTGAACTAAAGCACCTGCGTAGGCAGACACAGGACTGGGATTCGGTCCCCAGAGTGCTGTGCTGGCCCCACCCACGGACACACTGAGACGGTGACTGAGACTGAGCATGGTGGCACACGCCCGTAATCCCAGCGCTTGGGAGGTTGAAAACAGGAGAATCACTACAAGTCCAATCTGTGTAGTGAGATCCTATAGACCCTGTACTAAATGCATTAAAAATTAATTAAATAAAAAATAATAAAGTTCTAAAAAATAAACTGCTAAAATAATTTATAAAAAAGTATTAATGCATTATTTGTATTGCAATGAATTTTTAATAACACAAATATAAATAAACCTGGCATAAAGAAGCATTCAATAAGCTTTGCTTCCTGTCTCCTTTACCCACCACCATCCTGCAACTGAAACCCCAGCATGCTCACAAAGTTAAACTGCCAAGCCGTTATAATCACTGTTCCAAGCAACCCAGGGTCCCTGGGCAGAGAAGCAAGAGTACAGCAGGTGCCACAGCTTAACACTGAAATGAGCTCTGACTCCCTTATCTGCTTTCCCCTCCTACAGATACTTCCCAGGAGGCCCAGGCAGGTGTAAGAATCTTCCAGAAATCTCTGAGCCCTCTCAGGAAGAGCTGCTAAGGGGTGTGCTAATTGGCACCCAGGAAAAGTGACAGTTATGTTCAGGAATGATTTGCAAATGGCATTCTCCTGAGCTTATTAGGGGACTCATTAACAGTACAACAGTACATTGCTTTCTAAAATTCTGATCTAAGCAGAAAATTAAAAATTATTTGCTAAATGACCTAATAAAATTCAATAAAATATGCTGAGAAAAGGAAAACGGCAACAGATCATCCTGCAGAATTTGGCTAAAAGATATTCTTGTCAGAGGGGCAGCACTGTGCTCTTTGTGCAGCCTTGGGTGGGCCTGGCCCATGATACGCAGCCCTTACAGGCTCACCTGTAGGATGACTCGGTAGGCAGTGGAGAGAACTCCCACACCAGCCAAGGGCTGGAACTGGAACCCACACCCCAAGCTAAGGCACAGGAGCCACCTGCACCTCCCACATGTATGCCCCTCTCAAGCAGGCCTCCTCCATCCTCTGGTATCTCAACCATGGCAGTCATGATCTAACCCACCTTCCTGTCTCCTGACATAGTCTCCATTTTTATCAAGATGTTCCTTCCAAAATGCACGTCTGATTTCATCACACTCCTTAGTGATCTTCAGGAGCACCCACTGCTCAAAGATTCAAACTCCATAGCAGTGATTCTCATAGTGTGGTCCCTAGCCAGCAGTATCACAAGGACACATGTTTAAAATACTAGTTTTCAGACCTTCCTGAACTCTCACAGCAGGACCTAGCAATCTGAGCAGGGCACGGCACTGATGGAGAGTCCCATGTACGCTCATATTTAAGAACCACTGCTCTACAGCATGGAATAAAAGAAATTCTGGCTTTGTTTTTCCTGATTCTTGCACTCACTCCCATCTACCTTACCTTTCATCCACACCCAAGCACAGAGCTTTCTGACTTATCAAAACAGACTGAGAGTTTGTACTTGTCCTTCCCTCTACTCAGAAAGTCCCTCCCTTCTGCTTGGATAACATCACATGCGTGGAAGACCCATCATTACAACATTCATTTATTTTCCCATTTGAGGCGCTTCCCTTGCTTACGTCCATCACAGAGTTAATTCTTCAGCAGATCTGAAGAACAGCTTTGCTTGAGATCCATGGGCAGATAGTTCTCCTCCCCATCAGGCTGTGCTTAGCTTTCTGTTTCCCTTTATATGTTTAGACTGGCTACCTACTTAACTGGGGGACTGAGGCCAAAAACAACCTTTTTTTAGGACCTCACACTGAATCTGGATAGAAATTAATGCTTAGAAAACACAGTTAAAAACAACCTTACCAAATGAAGTAGATGAGTAAAGTCTCTAAAAGTCAGTGCAACTCACAGACATATTTGGTTTTACATAAGCTTAAAGAGACGAAGACATTCAAAACAGCAAGCTCTCCCCCTCTGAACCACCTTCCATCCCCATGAAAGGGTAGCAGTTTGACTTGACACATCACATACAAATGATGATGCTCACATGTGATTTTAGCACAATCTAACAGCTCACTTCGCTGAAAAAGATGTGAATATAGGGGAGCTGCCAACCAGCACAAGCAGAGTTTGCAGCAGCCAGCAGAGGCCCAGATGTTCAGCAGTCACCTCCTCTGGGCATGTAAGGCCCAGATGATATATTTATCCACATAGGACATATCTGAACTCATTCAGCTTAACAAGAATCAAAATCAACTCTAACAGTATTACTTAACCCTCTGATTCATTAATCTCTTTGGAGAATTAATCAGGCCCCAAGAGAACATGTGTGGGTCATGAACTCCAAAACGTAAGGATCAGTGCAGCCCTACACTTTCCATTTTGAGGCCCTCAGAAAAGACCTGGGAGAAGATATGGGTTCCCAACATCACAACTTTAAAACAGAGAAAAGGGATCCCAGAAATGATCTAGTCAAACTTCGAACTGGTATCTGAAGACTGCTAAGCAGCATCCTCAACTAGCTACAAGCCCATCGCAGTAGTGCCAAGCTCACCACCTCTCCAAAAGTTAACTCAAAGCTTGGCATTGTGGCCTGATTACCCTGGGCTATCACTTTATTTTACCGATGAGAAAAAAACTTTAAATATTATTTAACCCAGTGGTTACAGACCCCAAATCCCTGAGCTACTGTCATTATTTCCAAAAGACCAAAGAAAATTAAAAATTGGCCAAAACTCAGAATGGCTAGATTATTATTCTAATGCATAGTTTATTTCTGGAGAAAAGTGATAATCCAAAAATATGAGGTCTGCAGCCAGGCGTGGTGGCGCACCCTTGTAATCCCAGCACTTGGGAGGCTGAAGCAGAAGAATTAGTGCGAGTTCAAGACCAGCCTGGGCTACAAAACTGAGCTCAAGGCCAGCCTGAACTGTGTAGTGAGACCCTGTCTCAAAAACACACACACACAAATGAGATTTACAAAAAGGAAAACTGGTTGAAGGAGGTATAGGTAATGAAATGATACACATCTATAACTGGGCTCTTTTTAGGGATACAAAAGCAAAGCTCACAGCTAAATGAAGTAGCAAGTACAAAAAATCAAGCCTCCTATCTCTTAGTCTAGTGCTTTGTTAGCAATATGACAGGAATAGTTCATGAAATTAGAAGAATATAATCTTTGAACAGCAACATCAGCATTCCCTAGGAACTTACTAGAAGCCCAAATTTGGGGGTCTATCCTTGACTTGCTCAATCAAAAATGTAAGGTATGGCCCAACAAGTTTCACTTTAACTACTTCTGCAGGTGATTCTCACACACAGAAGAGCTTAAGAATGTGTGATACTTGGGGCCAGTGAAATATCTCAGCAGACTAAAGTGCCTGCTTAGGGAAGCTTATGCAAGAGCAGGGACCTCAGTTCAATGCCAGCACCACATGACATGCCAGCCGCAATCTGGGTATAGTGGCGCACACCTCTAATCCCAGAGGTAGGGAGGCTGAAATCAGGAGGATAACCAGAAATCCAAAATGCGTAATGAGACCTTGCAACAACCAAATACACTAAAAAAAAAAAAAAAAAAAAAAAAAAAAAAAAAAAAAAAAAAAAAAAAAAAAAAAAAAAAAAAAAAAAAAAAAAAAAAAAAAAAAAAAAAAAGAAGAAGAAGAAAAAAAACTGATACAGGGAAAGAATGCTTTTACCACTCACTGTTTTTCTCAGTTTAGGTTGAAGGGTGCATCTTGGAACAGTATTTGGTAAATAAATCAAAGACTGTAGGTTGTCACCCAGAAGACTTCTTGGAAGCTCAGTCCAAACTTCTTTTTTAGGTTCTCACACTAAGGAGACAATGACAATACAGTGTTTGCATATGCAGGTCTGATTTATTTCACTTAAGAATATGGTCTCTAGTTGCATCCATTTACCAAAGTCTCAAATTTATCCTGTTTTATAGCTGAATAATATTTCATTGTATAACAAAACCATCTCTTCTTTATCCATTCCTCAGTAGATGGGCATCTGGGTTGTTTCCAGGAGTCAGGACTCCTTTCCAATTACTAAGCAGGCCCGACCTTGCTTAGCTTCCCAGAGCAGATGAGATTGGGCACATTCGGGTGGTATGGCCATAGAATGTTTGCAGGATTTAAAGACACAAGATTCATTCTCATCGGTCTAACTTAAGTCACATGCTCATCAACAAGCTAATTACAATGGCCAAGGGAATATAATGTTTTGAGTAGCTAGGCCAAGATCACATGCATTTCCCTAGGTAGGCGGTGAGGGAATAGGAGCAGCTTCAGCTAAATGAAAAGAAAGAGGAGAGATACTGTTACCCATGGAGGAGGGAACAAGTGCTGGAAAAGCAAGCAAAGAAGGAAAAAGAGCAGAATAATGATTATAACAAAAAGATTTCCTGAAAGCATGGAGAATGTTTCCTTATACTTGGTTAATCTCATTCTGGTTAAAAATCATGATAAACAGATGAAGATTCTAATAGATAAGTAGATAGATAGATAGATAGATAGATAGATAGATAGATAGATAGATAGATAAATAGATAGATAGTACATTGAATTTTTAAAGTGTAATAATTGTTAACCTGTACAGTGGCAGTTCTGAATAGCATAAATTTATTGTCTACCCAACAATCCCAATCTGAAGTGTAGATCACAGAGATGGACTAAGCCATATGTCTTATCCAAATAGGAAGGTCTAGTCTTTGAGATTATTTTTTTTTTAATTTTATTTATTTATTTGTTTGTTTGTTTGCTTGTTGTGTTTGTTTGTTTCTTTATTTATTCATTTTGTGGCTGGCTCAGCCTGCCCTGGTGGTGGCGCTGGCGCAGCATGTGGTGCCGGGGATCGAACTGCAGTCCCCGCAGTTGCCTGAGCCCTCCTAAGGAGGCGCTTTAGACCACTGAACCATCTCGCCGGCCTGAGATTATTTTTCCCATTTGCACCACCACACTTTGAAACTCACTCTTTTAATTTCCTAGATATTTCTAAGATGCTTGATTGGTTAAAGCTCATTGACATTGCTTGTTCCCCGGTATTCAACACTAGTTTAGTTATGGCCCTTAGCACCAGCCTGTACTTTATGAGAGGTCCCAGCGTTATGCCTTTACAAATCAAATCCACAGCCTACAATACATGCTATAAAACTCTCCATATCACAATACTACTTACTCATATCTCTTACTCATATGTCATTATCATATATTTAAAAAGTAATTTACAGTTTTGGTGGGGAGAAGTCCAGTTCATCCCACCCTGAGTGGGGGACTGGTGTGGCATGTAGTGCCAGGAACCAAACTACAGTCTCCCACACCTGACTAAGCTTGCCTAAGCAGGCACTTTAGAACACCGAACTATCTCACTGGCCCATAATTTATAACTTTGAACATTTAAAACTACACAGTACTTAGTATCATGAATATAGGTTTACTAAATTTTCACTATGAACAACCATGTTTGCTCTGAGAATTCTTGGAGGCTTGCCAGGTAGCTCAGTTGGTTCAAGCACATGATTCGGCAAACTCTCTCAGGCGCTGTGGACCTTGGTTCAATCCCCACCCACACCTGGAGCATGAGACCTGCCCATAAGGCAGCCTCACCCAGCCAAAAAAAAAAAAGAACTGAAGTCCTTCTACTCTTAGAATTCTCTCATGATTTAAGTAGAAAACAATGTTATAATTCTGAATTTATTATTAGGTTTCAAAATATATTCTTGGTATATATGAGCTCTCAGTCTAGCATTTCAGAGCTTCAGGCCTGACTGACAACTAAAACCCTTACAGGTACTTCTACTTAACCTTTTATTTTGTAAAATCAGGAGTTTTGTAATTTCTTACTTCAAATATAGACAAGGAAAGACACTGAATACCTTCTGATTACTCCCTCTCAGCTCCCTCGCCTGACATTTTCTTTGGACAAATTCAGAGAAGAAACAAAGAATAGACCATATGTATTCATTCAACAGATTTTTTTTTTTTAGTGACTCTCTTAGTTACTTTCTCATTCAGTTGTTTTTCAAAATAACTGATGCCCAAAGTTAGGTTTATTTTAGTCAACAGTTCGTAGAGGTTTCAGTCCAGAATCAGTAGGCTCCAAGGCAGGGTGAGATAGCAGAGGGGCCTGGCAGAAAACAAACAGTTGATGCAGGGTAGGCAGGAATCAGCAAGCAGAAAGCCTCCCTATTACATTCAGGGAGACAGTTTGTGGGTACTACCCCTACACACTCAGAGTGGCCCTTTCTATTGTTCACACCCACATTTATGCTAATCTAATCAGCGAACTCATTTAGTTATCACACACCCTTAATCTACATTCACACACCATTGATCCAGCCACTTCTATTTTGTTTGTTTTTTGTTTTGTTTTTTTCTTTTTGGTGGGACGGGGTTTGAACTCACAACCTTGCACTTGCCAGGCAGGCACTTGTGCCACAGCACTATCTCCCCAGCCCCAATCCAGCCACTTCTAAAAAGGTTCAACTCTGAATACAAGAGGATTTGGGGGACATCTAGATATAAACTGTAACAGTGACCACTGTGTATCAGGTATTATGATGCCCTAGAATAATGAGCAAAAAGAGATGCTTCTATCTTCATGAGATTCATGGTACAGTATTAGGATCCTCAAACTTTAGGCCAAATTGGGCCTACCTCCTGGTTTTTACAACCCATAAGCTACCAATTGTGTTTACACTTTTTTTTATTTTGTAAAAGTACAAAACCATCAAGGCCAGCCAAATACCTCAGCGGATTAAAGCACCTATAACCAGGCACAGGGCCGTGGGATTTGATCCCTGGGCCTGCCTGCTGGCCTCGGCCCCAAGGTGCACTGAGACAGCAATTGAGACTAGGTGTGGCAGCGTGTGCCTGTAATACCAGCTCTTGGGAGGCTGTAAACAGGCAGATCACTAGGAGTTCAATCTAGTAGTGAGACCCTGAATGTACTGTAGACCCTTCCCTAAAATACAAAAAATAAAAATAAAAAAATTTTTAAATTATATTAAAGCAGAAAAATTGCAAGTGAATAAGAATTTCACTTAAAGTAATATAAATTTCACAGTATTTGTTGTAATGCATAGTGCTATCTGCTAACCAATTATACATACCAGTTATGTGCATGCAAAATGGGGGAAAAAAGAAAGAAATATATAAGAAATTAAGAAGAGAAAAAGAAGAAACAATTGAAAAAGACAAAACAAATTAAGTATTATCTGCTCCTTTCCATAGACCAGCAGAAATCCACAGTACAGTTGTCCACACCATCCTGTTTACTTACATAGATATATCTCCTTCCCCTACTGCCTCTCCTGTCTTCAAATCAGTAACTCTTTCCTTTTGAATATGTTCATTCCCTTTTCCCAGTATCTACTGTACCCATTAGATTCCATTTTCTCTTTCAAGCTCTCACACCAAGAAGATAATACAATGTTTACACATGTAGGTCTGATTTATTTCACTTAAGAGAAAGGTCTCTGGTTGCATCCATTTACCAACAAAAGTCTCAAATTTATCCTGTTTTTTGGTGAATAAGACTCCATTGTGTAAAAATGTAATATCTTCTTTATTCATTACTCAGTTGATGAGCATCTGCATTGTTTCCAGGATTTATCTATGACAAATTGCACTGCTATACACATGGGTATACATATATCAGTGTGGTGAGAGGGTGAGAGATACACAAGAGACTGGATTTTGGAGGACAGACCACATACGTACATTCATGGGAGTCAGATGCTACCTTATTAATTTGAGAAATATAAAACGGCCAGGACACTGCACTCATTCTTTGTGATTTCTCTGTACTCCTTTTGCAATCCCTTTCATGTTTCTGTAACAGAACACATTAGACTCAGTACTCTGTAAAGAAAGGGATTTATTTGGCTCACAGCTTTGGAAGCCGATGATCCAAGATGGGGCAGACCCATCAGATGGACACCTGGGAAAGGCCTTCTGCTGTGTGGCATCGTGTGGCAACAGCATGTGTGTGAGAGACATGAGCCGAGAGAAGCTTGTAAGCCAAGGAAGCCAAACTCCCTTTGCAACAATCTGGTCTGACAGTAACCAATCCAATCCCATAAGATATTAATTTCCTCTTAAAGATCTATTCATCTCTCAAAGGCTCAATCCCACTATATTAGGGACCGAAACTCAATATATGACCTTGTAGGGGATGAGATATACTTAAATCATAGTACCTTTGGGGAAAAATTCCTTTTTTAAACTCTTCAAATTACCCAGTTTCAGTGTGCCACTGTTTTCCCAATAGGATCTAACAATGATTTGAAACCCCTGCCTTGCAGCGTATGTCACCAAAAGAAGTGTAGCTTGATCTAGTGTTGGAACTGTGGACAACCCTGAGGCAGCATTAGCACACTGTCCAGAGGATGTCGTGTTTCCCACAAAACACTTAAAACATCCCACAGCACTAGTCTGGATTTGCTGTTGTGCTCTGTAGCACAGTGATAGTTTGGGAATTATAGATGTAGCATTCTCACTCTCTTAGCATTCTGCTTCTCCATATTTTAAGTAGGGAAATAAAGAGTATAGCCAGCTTTGTAAGAGCTGTAGGCAGGTGTGTGTCTTTGCCTGGAAAATCAGTTTGTGGCTAGCTGAATTATGGTAATCTGTATAAAAAGAGCTCATGACTAGCTGACTCCATCAAGTGAATTTGACTTTTCATAATCCTGCAGCATTTCACCTCGGTTCCCAATGCTGAAAGTAAACCTTCACCCTCCTTTAGGAAGCCAATAAGCTTCCCTCCTGTATCTACAGAGAAGACCTAAACAGTTCGAGCGGTGTCCTACCTCTGTACGTCTCTGTCTCTCTATGACAGAAGCCAAGCAACAATTTGGCTCTTGTATTCAGTCTTCTGAAATTTATTTTTCTCTGGGTCTCTTATTGCCTTTGTTCAAAGCCAATGTCTATTACCACTGTGCAGCCAACATGGCCAGAGATAAAAGATTCTGTCATTATTTTCCCTACATAACAAATCACAAAGCTGCTTTATCCGATTCCTTGATTACCTTGGTTTCAAGACTCATTGTTTCTAACTATTGGAGGCACATACAAATTTCCTTTTTATGCCTTTTCTTTTCCATCCCTTGCAACCACTTAGCCATTTATTCATTTTTATCAACACAAACATCGGTAACACTTCGGAATAATCAGCTTCGCTATGATAGTTCATTTATTATTCATTGCAATAACCTTCAACTCACTCCACATCAATAAAGTGGGGAAGAACCAGCTCATCCCTCCCATGTGTGTGTGGCTTGGTGTGTGCTCTCAGGGATGCCAGGAAAAGCCCTCTTCACACAGCACAGGCAAGATGCCAAGACTCTGCATTGGAGCCCCATTGTACCACCACTCTTTGCAAAGCACCAGAAATCAGTCAGACAAACTTCCTGAATAGGCTCCCTGCTGTTTCCATTAAGATGGGACTGCAAAGAAAGGGAGTTTTGTGTGAGACAGTCTCAGCTTTCTTCCCAGCTGTGCTGTTCACAGATGGCTATGAGCAGGTGACTAGATACTTCTAAGACTCATTTTACTCATCTCCAAAATGGGGTTATTATATCTGCTTCAGAAGTAATAAATAAACTATGTGAAGTGCATATTATTGGCACATAGTAGTAGTCTTACTGTATTACAGACCATGAGTCCACCCACACAGAGAAGCTCAGATTGAAGGCTTCATAATAATGCTAGAGACAGCAAAGAACTTGCAAACATAAGCTTTCAAGCCAGACACTGGATATATTGATATTGTTTCTCCACTTCCTGAATCAGTGTCCCCATTCAAGTCAAGAGGTTTATAGAAACACCTCTAAGTTTCTATAAAAGATGAATAATAATAACCCTCCTGCACAAAGTTTTGAGCATTATTGTGTTTTAGTGCATTAGCAACATAAACCCATTGTCTAGGCCATGCTAAATGTCTAATAACTGCCTAGTAAGGTATTTTCACAACCATTATTAACCAAAATTTGGGACCACACCAAACTAAAGTAGATTACAACCTATTACCTGGAGTGTTTTTCCTGCTTTGACTATACATACTATTAAAGAATATTTAATCCGCAAAGATTCTCCTGTACTAGTAGTGTCCTACAGACATCTCAGTTACTGTCTATCTCTAACTTCAGGAAGGGTCTGCTAAATGCCGAAGCCTGGCAGTGCTCTAGAGAGAGGTATAATATTGCTCCTGACTCAGGCATTGCTCTTGGTCACCTGTGTCAAAGCTGTGGGATATGGAAGATGCTCTTCAGAAGGAAGCCATCAGCATGGCACTTCCCACATATAGGAGAGCTCGACATTCTCTCTAGTTAACTACATGCCAATACATGAGCCCTGAGAAACACTGGCTTTGTTCTCAGCATCTCTGAGGATTCAAATGAAGCCTCGGGGAAGTTGAAAGTTGGATTGGAAGCCTTCCTATATTTTCTTCTCCATTCCTGCTTCTGTTATATTCTGCTGGCTCCCTGCCAGTGTGCCTCTCTTTTAAAAAAGAAAAAAGAAAGAGAGTATTCACACAAATGGCACTCAGACATGCAGTGTAAAGTACTGAAAGTATACAGGGAATGGAGAGTTTGAGACCAGTATGGGCATGGATCACTGCTAAAGGGAAAATGTCAGCCCCCTTCCAAGGCTGCCCTACTTTTGGTCCATCTTGAGGACTTAGAAGATCACAGGCCACTAACATGATAGAGTTGTTCAAACCTACACGATGTTTAGGAAAAAAAGAATA
Organism: Capromys pilorides; assembly: GCA_004027915.1. Classification (NCBI taxonomy): domain Eukaryota; kingdom Metazoa; phylum Chordata; class Mammalia; order Rodentia; family Capromyidae; genus Capromys; species Capromys pilorides. The sequence goes on from PVKN010010316.1 coordinate 13,609, forward strand.
CATAGCTTCCTCAGTTCCATTAGAAGATTTGAAGGACTGGGTTTATATTAGCTATCTACCATCACATAACAAGTTATCCTTAACACTTAGCAGCTCAACACAACATAAAACCACTATGTCAAAGCTTCCAAGGTTCAAGAATCCAGGAATGACTGAACTGGGCGTTCTTTCTAGGTCCCCTGAACAGGACTTCTATCCACCTGTCTTATGTAACAGGCTGTGGTCTTATGAAAAGGCTTAACTATGGACACCAACTTAAAAATGTGCTCATCCAGTTGTTGGTTCCTCACTAGTTATGTCCAGAGGTTTGTACATGGGCCTCTATAAAGGGCAGAACATGGTAAGGATTCCTTCAGAGTAAGCATGCAAGCAAACAAGGAAAAGCAATGTGAATGGGAACCTTATAATCCTCTGAGGGCCTGAATAGAAAAAAAAGAAGGAAGAGAATATTCTCTCTATTGAGCTAGAACAGCTCTTGTCCTTGGGCACTGAAGCTCCAGGTTTTCAACCCTTTGGGCTAACACTGAGTTACACCACTGGTTTCCTTGGGCCTTTACCTTGTGTACAGCAGATCATGGGACTTCCCAGCCACCCTAACCAATGAGCCAACTGCTGTAATAAAGCTCTTGTTGACTATAAAGATACCCTATCTGTCTGTATCTCCTGTTGGTTCCTTTCTCTGGAACTATAACTAGGGCAGCCATCCTGGCCTCACCTGGTCTTCCCTCTGAAAAGATCTGCATCCTAATCTTATAACCACATCTATAGGATTAAGGCACACCTTAAAGATCTCATCTAGCCTAACTGCTTTTTTAAAGACAGTGCCTTCAAACATGTAGTCATATTATAGGTACTGGAGGTTCTATGAATTTTGGTGAGACACAATTTAGCCATAACAATAGGCAAAGTACTCCAAGGTGAGAAAATAAATCATGCTTTCTTCAAAACCTGAGTTGCTAGTGTTCCTGATTCTGTTGCATACGTGTACCCTGTGTTTTTCCTGCCACAGGGATCTCAATTCCATTTTATCAGCCAGAGAGGCCTTTTCAGCCAAATCTCTGTCTCATCTTGTAGCGGTTGATACATTCTGTCAACTAAAAAAATTAAGTTTAATTGGCTCAGCAATTCCACACCCTAAGATGTGGAGGCCCTTCCCTAAGGTATGGAGACTCCAACCTAAAGTGACTCATCACTTAAAGGACATAAAAGGGAATTGAGGAAGGATGGAGCATCATATTTCCTTAGAGAAGCACCGGTCCTCTCAGACTGCTTGGACATCATCTAATGGCTTCTAGTGCAAACTCTTCGGCCTCTGCCTTGATTCCTTCAGCCTTCTGGTGTAGACTCGTCAGCCTTCCATTGCAGACCCATTGGACTCCTGAGATGGACTTTCACAGAACATTGTAGTTAACTCCAGACCTTGGACTCTGGAGCTAACTGACTCCTTCAGTCTACAGTGTGCAGACGCCCTCTGCATGCTTTTTCATCCAACTCTGTGGCTGTCATAAGCCAATCCTGTAATCTCTTATATATTTGTACATCTTGTGTTATATCTGTTCCTCTAGTAAAACCCTGACTGACATGTCTCTTATTTACATAGCCTATACTTGCATCAAGAAAATCAGGGAATATACCTATAGAAAATCACAGGAGTATATCAGGAAATTTGTTATCACCTGTGTGGTGTGATGCTGACCCATTTTCTGCCTCCCCAATGGGGGGAAAGATGATATTCCAAGGAGCAGCATATGTGGGACCCAGATAGCTTGAATAAAGGTATCTGAGGAGCAGGGCGGGTCCACAACCACATTCATCCCTGCTAGCAATAGTGAAGCTCTTCAGGGTGGAGGGGTAGACCAGACAGATCTCACAGATCTGGGCCTCTTGGGCCAGAGCAGATGCTCCCATACTCCTCTGTGGGGGGCTAAGAAGTTGGACATAATTACAGCAATGATTATAATTGTGATGACCTTTGGACACAGAGCTTGAAAAGGATTTTAGAACAAGATGTTAATGAGGCTCAATCAGGTATAAGGTTCAAGGAGAGCCTTCAAGTGTGTGCGTGTATGTGTGTGTGTGTATGTGTGTGTGTGTGTGTGTGTGTGTGAGAGAGAGAGAGAGAGAGAGAGAGAGAGAGAGAGAGAGAGAGAGAGCTGTAGCAGGCCTGCTTCTTTTCCAAAGACGTTTTTCCTGCACAGGCAGCCCTTCAAAGAACAGACACAGGCAATCATCTGAGACACAGCTAGAGCAACAGAGCAACTCCCTGACATGAAACAAGATGCACAGTATAGTTAGTTTCAGTGAGTATGTTGGCTTCCCACCTGGACTTCATGTCATCTAAGCTGATGGAGAAAACCCCCGATAGTATATTTACCAGCAGCAGACACTATTGTGCTTTAACAGATGGAAGCCCAGTTTGATCTTCATGGATATTTATCATATAGGTATGAGTCTATTTTACAGATAGGATCTTGAAGCACAGAGAGATTCAATCACTTGCCCAAAGCTATACCACAAGTAAAAAGCCATGCAGCATGGTTTGAAGGTTCAGTTTTAGCTTCTATCGCCTTCCCAGACTGAGAAACAAGCATGAGCTGAGAACCAAAGTATACAGAGGTCATAAAACCAGGTATCAGACCCCATGATCAATGAGAAGCTCACAGGTCACCATGGCCACCGTGAGAAGGCTTAGACAGGACTCCAAATTGCCAGAAACACCAGACACTGAAGAGTGGGTGCTCAGAAGGTTTTGAGGGAGTGATACCAGATAAACCAGAATAAGAGTCTCTAACCCTCCCCCTCTGGCCACATCTTCTATCTTCCACTTTGACCCAGCCCTGACTTAGCCAACCTGATCTCAACTTCAGAACCACAAGGCACATTATAGCATATGTTATGCCAATTGACCCTGTCCAAAAGAAGAAAAAAATTATTTATGATGCACAGGCTGTGGGGACTTCAAGAGAGAACTGTTGCCTTTCATCAGAAGTCCATTTTATCTTTTATTTCTCTGGGCAAAAAGCAGAGAAATTATGAGGTTTGAGTAGCACTTTTACATTTTTTTAAAAACCCGTTCACTCATGTATTCATTCACTCAACACATTTACTGAGCTCCTAATATGTGTTAAAATATAACAGAGGTCTAAATAGCATCATTCTTGCCTTCATGAAGCCAAGTGAAAATATCATCAGACAATCACACAGATCAATGAAGAGTTACAGGTAAGGGCGAGGATGGTGAGTAACACAGTCGGGGAGCCTGGAGAACAGAACTTCAGTATTGTCAGGGAAGTCAGAAAAGGCTTCTCTAAAGTTGTGGCACTTAAACCAACATCTAAGAAATGATGGAGACCAGCGTAGAAAGAGCCTACCATACAACAGCAGAGCACACTCAAAGATTATATGCCTGAAGAAAGAATATTAGTTAGATGCTGCTATAAGTCTTGTAAGTCTTACAATCACTCACACTTAGAGCTCATTCTTATTTACATTTTTGGTATTGTGATCAATATGAATTTGTTTGGAGGCTCTAATTTATCCAGGAACCACAACACACTGTATCTCCTCAGGTCCCAAGCATGAAGGTGACCATGGCAACTAATCTCAGAATCATGAACTTCTACCAAGGAGCTGAATGTTTTGTTCCCACCCAACACGGGCCCTGCTTGCTATTACCTCAGACAGCCTGAGCCAGGAGGGGAGGTGCCACAACCAGCACAGGAAGTGAATATAATGTGCAATGGAATTAGCTTAGGTATTAGTCAACCTTCTCATTGCTAAGTGCAACACCCAACACAAGCTAAATGAAGCAAGGTTTATTTTCACTTACCATTTTAGAGGACTCTGTGCATGGCTGTCTTGCTCTAGGACAGAAACTGTGTAATGTAAGGGCTTGGCAGATGAACACTGCTCACCTCATGGCAGCCAGGAAGTGAAATGAGGGACCCAGGAGCCTGAGACAAGAATACATCCTGCCAGGTCACACTAGGTGACCTGCCTCTTCCCTCCTGGCCCCACCTTCTAGCACAGGGATGATCAACCTCTTAGGGCTTTCAGTGATACAAACAGCCCTTGGCAATGGCATGCATGCAGTGAGTTCACCCCTCACTGTGCACCTTCAACATAAACTCATGAGTGGATTAGTCCTCTGAGAAGTACAACATTCCCATGATCTGATTATTTCCCAAAAGCTTGACACAAGACTTTGGGAGACATTCTAGGCTTAAATCTTAACACACTAGAATGTACCTAGAACCTACTAACCCACACTATTTCTATAGGTCTGGTCTGGTCTGCCTTCCTGCACCGCCGGTGAAAGGAGACATTGCTGGTTCCCTTGGTTACGGTAGATGGCACAGGTTATCTACATTTCGAGGTCAAGCTGTGACCCCACCAAAAAAAAAAAAAAAAAAAACCTTAGAACATAATAATCTACTCATGCTCTGAAAGCTGTGCTCCATTGCCTGGAACAGGCACAGTCCTTGATGTTCCCAGGGGGAAAAGGGCAAGAAGATGAAGAAATAAAGATAAAAGTAGCCGCACTGGTGCATCCAGTGAGAGGCAGCCACCAAGGATGTGTTCCTCAAGATATGGTGCCACAAAACCACCATCTTCACAGACGCCAAGGAGTGGAGCACCATGTTCAAGCTGAAGCGCATCATCAGGGGCATCCTCAAGCAGCTGCTTGATGAGCAGAGGCTGTAGAAGGATGATCAGCTTCTAGATGATGGCAAAACACTGGGAGAGTTAGCTTAACCAGCCAGACAGCAAGGCCACAGGCCCCAGCCACAGTAGGGCTGGCCTTCTGGGCAGATGACACCTTTGAGGTCTTATGCATTGAGCCCTTCTCTAGCCCTCCAGAGCTTTCAGATGTGATGAAGCCTCAGGACTCTGGTGGCAGCGCCAATGAAAAAGCCATGCAGTGATGGCCCTGAGGCCACCCTGAGGCCCTCTGCCCCAGTAAAAGATTTGGCTTTCTGCCTGAAAAGAAATAAAGATAAGAGATGAAAGCTGAGGTCAAGAGGAGCCCTTTTGCCAGATGGGAGGAAGGGAACTGCTCAACTACTGTAGGATCATTTATTTATACATTGACAAAGTTATTATCACCCAACCCAGGGCTGTTTAGAGGCTGGAATTGTCTAGGCAAGGTGTTTTCCTACGACTAAGTTTGATTGCTTTGGGTGCTTGTCATTGTCAGACTGGCCTGGCCTTGCCCCCACACTGTGACCAATTTCCAGCTTCAGCTGTTCTTTATATCTCCCTCTTATCTGTTTTATAGTGCAAGTGAGGGGTGTTCAGCCAAAATTGGAGGAGCTGCATTTGGTGAAGCTTTGTGGAAGACCTTCTCATTCTCAAACCCTTTCCATTCTGAGTGAACTTACACTTAGGCTAAAGATTCCCAGTCCAAAGTTTTTGGTACCTGTGTTCAGCAAATGATCCCTACATAGTCCATTAATATATAACAGTGGTCAGTTGCCAGGATAGCTGGCAATTGCCGGAGTTGTTAGTGTTTGAATTTTTTATAGCTGACATATTACATCTTATGGCTATAGTTTCTATACATCTTATGGCTATACTTTTCTGCCAAGTTAGTGAGACCTATATTAAATAACTTTTATTTTTATTATTATTTTTATTTTTATTATTATTATTATTATTATTATTATTATTATTTTATGCATTTAGGATACAATCTACCAGGTCTACAGGATCTCACTATGTAGATCCAACTCATAGTGATTCTCCTGTTTTTGGCCTCCCAAAGTGCTGGAATTATAGGTGCACAACACCACACCCAGTCCCAACTGCTGTCTCAGCATGTCCCAGGCCAGGGCCAGCACACACACCAGGGACTGAACTACAATCCCTGTGTCTGCCTAAGTAGGTGCATTAATGCACTGAGCTATCTGGCTGGCCCTTTAATATTACCATCTTATCTGAATATCAAACAGCTTATAACATAAGATGAAACTTACTTTTAACAACTACAGATATTCTAATATTAAACCCCTATAGAACTGGCAATGTCACAGGCTATTGACTTGGGCCTTTTATAGCTCAGCATACTAATCTGGCTCTACTTTTTATGCCTCATGGTTAAACTTTTCTACTGGATGTTTGGGGCCAAGTTAAAGCAAGACCTATATAACAAAATATGTGACTTACTTTTGTATCTGACAAGGTCAGTCAAATCCCCTCAGGATTTACTTGAAACCATGTACAGCATTTCATAGAACTTTTGTCAGTGTCAGCCATCTGGATGAGTCATGGCCATTGCTTAGCCAGTTTACTCTCTGTGAAAGCCTGAGAGATTGTTTTCTCTCTAGGTGACTCTTCTTAGGCACACTACATATCATCAATCCCTTTCTTCTGTGACCCCAGTTCTGCTGATAACCTACTACTATTATGGAATATTGGTCTATGCATACAACTATTTTCTCTTAATTCAATGAGAAGAAATATTTGTACCAATAGTGTTTAGAGAGCTGGGTGTGGTGGTGCATGCCTGCAATCCAGCACTTGGGAGGCTGAGAATCGGTGTGAGTTCGAGACCAGCCTGAGCTACAAAAGTGAACTCAAGGCCAACCTGAACTGCATAGTGAGATCCTGCCTCGAAAAGACCAAAAAAAAAAAACAGTGTTTAGAAAAGTTATGTCTGCATCTTGTACTCTGAACAACTACTATGAAAATAGCAATATGCATTGTATAAATTATTGTGGCTGTATTTTGAGACTGTCTCATGTTATTTCTTATTAAAAGTAATAAAAAATAAGATAAAAATAAAATAAATCCTTATAGAATGTCAAAAAATGTATATACATTTGTTTCATTGATTTTGATTTTTCAAATAATCCAATATGCTCTCTTGATTGTTTCTACAACCTGATGCAACTCTCTCACTTCCTTCACCCTAGCGCCAGTCCTCAAACAAGTGCAGGATCCAGCTCTTATAAGGAGAAAGGCAATTAACCTTACCTGAATAGACAGACTAAGGAAATTGCTAGGACAGGCAGAGCCTGGAAGACTCATAAGAAGTCAGTAAGAATTGGGAACATGGACATGACAAGCTCAGCACACCAGCCAAAGTGAACAGCATGTGCAAAATCTCTGAGATATGAGACCACTGAGAGATAAACATAGGACAAACAGGGACAGTGGGGCTGATTTTGGAAAGGGAGTAGAAGTCAACTGCTTAGGGCCTCAAGTAACATGCTGACCAACTCAGCCTCTGCTTTCTGGGGCCTGAAGGTTTGGAGCTTTAAAGCACAGAAAAGACATAATGGAATTTCATTTATTTAACAAATAATGATTTAGTAATCACTCTTTCAAGTGGTCTGTGGCTACTGCTCTGTGAAGTGGATCCATTAGAAGATGAAGAAACTAAGGTACAGAAAAAATAAATGGCTTGTCCAAGTTCCATAGTTAATAAGAGGCAGGTGCAGAATTAGAGCACAGACAGCCTGCCTCTGGAGTCTCCATTCTTCACTGTTATACTTTGCTGCCTCTTGCCCAATCATATTTTAGAGATGTTGCTCTAGCCAAAGTGTGAATTAACAGGAAGGCAGAAATGCAGAGAGAGATGTAGGGGATGAGTAAAGAAGGCAACCGATGCAAAGGCTGTTCTGAGCTGTCCTAGAAGGAGATATGAGTAGCTTCAATTAGACATAGAAACTGGTGCAAGGACTACAGATGTGGAGTGCTTCGACCCTATGGAAAAGTGAGAGGGCCAGGGTGGTGACTGGGGAAGGGAGGGTAGGCTAGAAACCAGCCTTAGATAAAAAGATCTTGGCAGGGAAAGAGAAGCATGGCCAGTGGTGAAGGAAAGATTTACCAAAGGAGGTGACAGGATGCCATGGCAAAAGCTTCAAAACCAAAGAACATTTTATGTGGAATGAGAGAAGCCTGGTTTGTAAGTGGCAGGGGAAAGCAAGGATGTTGTTGATGCTGCTTCCTTAAACCATGAAAAGTACAGTAAGGGGGAGAAAGATCAGCCTCCACTGGAACAGGTAGAAAAGTTACAACATCTTGGAAAGGGTTATATCTGTGGAGGGGAAGAAGTGAGTATTGCAGCCTATGATACAAATGTTTTCATATAACTTAAAGGCAAGAAAAGCCAGTAGCAGGTCTTAGTTCTTTATAGGCGAAAAGGAGGGAAACACAAAGGCACATTATCCCCATATTCAGCCAGATTAATGCTATGCTAACTCTGTGACAGGCAGAACTATAGGCACAGCTAGCAAAAATGAGAAGGACACTTAAACTTTTCCTAACGAACAGCTTATTGCACAGATGGAGACATTAGCTCACCACTGCATGATGAAGGATGAGTACTGCAAAACACCCATAATTCTGTCCAAAGACTTTTTTTCTGCCTCCAAGGGAGCCAAAAACCTGAAGATATAACCCTCCACAAATGCTTGCCCATGAGCTGGAAAGGAAACAGCCAGATTCCTTGTACTTCACATGGGACAACTTTGAGGTGTGCAGCCTCAGTGTTCCTCAGAATTGTACCCCAGTTGCTCTAGGGGTAGCCTGCTGGATAGCACAGAATTTATAACAACACACTCACTTGAGCAGGCACATTTTATTTGAATATTTATTTATTTAGTTATTTATTTGGTATTGAGTCACGCTACACAGGTCAGATCTATAGTGATCCTCCTGTCTCGGCCTCCTCAGCACTGGAATTATAGGCATGCAGCATCTCACCTGGTTTTGGTGGCTGGTACAACTCGCCCAGGGTTCTGGGGCTGACACCACTTGTGGTACTAGGGATCGAACCTGGGTCCTTGTGCTTACTAGGCAGGCACTTAGACTGCCAAACTAGCTCCCCAGCTCTGATCAGACACATTCTATTGACCTCATTCCTCTTCCTATTTTGCTCTCCGTTTCTTACCAGGGCTTCCTCTTGAAACCTACCAAACTACCTGACTTAAATCCTAGTGCCTGAGTCTATTTCTGAGGAATTCTAACTAAGGCAGGGACACTGTGACCCAGAGAGAGAAGAAATTTGCCCTTAGCCACAAAGTTTCTCAGTACAAATCCACTACCCAAGACTCAAGTCTCCCAACTCTAAATTCACCAAGGAAGCAAAAGCACAAAGCATATAATCACAAATAGCTAAACTAACTGCACATTATCATTGGTTGATCTATA
>PVKN010010317.1:0-22765 GCA_004027915.1 Capromys pilorides
ACCTTTCGTCAAGAAGTTTACAGTTCAGTAAAGGAGATTTTCTTTTATTTAAAATTGCTGCATTTTACTACAATTTTAGAAAAAACCCAAAAGGAGACATATTGCTCTAGTAAAAAAGAATCCAGGGCCGACAAGATGGCTTAGTGGTCTAAAGCGCCTGTTTAGGCAAGCTTAGGCAGCCGCAGTGACCACGGTTCGATCCCCGGCACCACATGCTGTGCCAGCCCCACCCCAGTGCAGGGTGAGCCAGCCATAATAAAAGTAAAAAGTAAAAATTAAAAGACAATCCAGGGTTCTTTTTTTTTTTTTTTTCCCCCAGAACCAAGAATTGAAACCCAAGTTCTAACAGTTTGCTTTTATTTTTAGAAAATCGTTTATTTATTTAGTTGGTACAGCATCTCACTATGCGACTTGGACTCGTAGTGATCCTCCTGTCTCAGCCTCCCCAGCACTAGGATGACAGGCGTGTGCCACCACACCTGGTTTCGGGGAGGCCCAGGCCGGCATGGCATGTGGTACTGGAGATTGAACCCAGGTCCTTGCCCTTGCCAGGCAGGCACTTAGACCACTGAGCTGTCCTCCCAAGCCCCACAATTTGTTTTTAATGCAATACACAGAAAGTCTAGTCTCCTGAACGTGACTGTTGCCTCTTCCATTGGTGAGAAAGGTCCTTCTGACAGTCAGGGGCTGCACAATACTGGATCACCTAAAATGTCCTGGTCACCTTTGCTCCTCGTGTCAAAGTTTGCTAAGACATGTCAGAAGCAGAGGAATTTCACCCACACACATTTTAATAACTCCTCTTAGCATCCTTGTATAATTGAGGGAGGAATGCACATCTTGGGTGTGCCTGTGCCTTGCTTCTATAAACCTTGCAAGCAGAGTTGATGGTGGGCCGGCACCAGTGCTTCGCTCCAGGTTCCTTCCTGCCCGCCTGCCATGCGCACAGTGACGCAGCTGCTTGTGGCTGTGTCCTGGCCCCTCCCCCAGCCCAGCCTCCCCACATCCTGTGCCAGGCTCCCTCTCCCCCCGGGCCTTTCCTTCCACATCACCTTCCTGGTCTTGTAGTATTGAAAGGGTCCCTCCATTTTTCTTTCCATCTCACCTTTACTCTCATGTCAAACATAGCTTTGCATTTTGTATATACACCTCTGGCTTCCCCCTCCTGTACCCCCTGCAAAAAGCAACAGATCTGTCTGTTCTCCACTCCAGAAAAGCTTAAATCTTTACCATCTTCAGGATGATTTCTCATTGCATGTTGGTCTGTTGCAGTTTGTATTGTGCAGTGTAACTTTAGTTTTCGTCACGCATCTAAAACATGAGATTCAGTGGAAAGAAAGCTACTGGAATGATAGGAACAGGGTGTGTGTGTGTGTGTGTGTGTGTGTGTGTGTGTGTGTGAGACAATTCCAGGGATAAATGTTTACAACCACCTTTTTTTATATCTTGAGTCTATCTTTCATTGAGCATGTGATGGATAACAAAAAATGTGTTTGTTTTCTTCTCTTTAGAACCAGTGTGAAACTATGAAGAGAAGGTTAACTTTGAAAATATTCTGTGCTTAGGGTGAGCCAAATAGCTCAGCGGATTAAGTTGCCTGCAAGCAGGCCCCGGGACCTGGGGTTCAGTCCCTGGGCATGCCATGCAGGCCCCTCACCCAATTGAGATGGGGCATGGTGGCACGCGCCTGTAATCCCAGCTCTTGGGAGGCTGTAAACGGGCAGATCACTACGAGTCCAATCTAGTAGTGAGACCTGGAACACCCTATAGAACCTTCCCTAAAAAAAATATTCTGGGCTTGTTGTGTTCAGCTTCGTTTGTACGTCTTTAATTTTCTTTCTCCTCCCCCTCTACTGTAGATTTTACAGGAATCCCTGGATACAGGTCCCACTCTTGTCTTCCATCTGAAAGGCTCTGCATCCGCCCAGGCGATGGGACCGGATGATGACTCCTGTCAGTATCGTTTTGTCTTCCGCTGTACAGGGAGGCAATAGTGTGGACCAGCGGGTGTCTGTTCCCAGAGACATCTGGGCTTCACAGCTGTAGGACAGGCTTTTCGGATTCAGGAACTGCTGTTGGGCAGCAGTTGAGCGCTCAGGGAGGACAACATGTCTGAGCTCTGAGACGTGAGGCTTCCAGGACCAGGGCTTTGTCATTACCTGGGACGCAGGCATGTCCCAACAGAGACTTTAAAACATGCTTATCCCCTTGCTGATTAGTTTAGGGGTCATTTTCCTGTCTACAGTATAGGACAGCTATTTACTTCCATACTGTGAGCTGAGAGGCATGGCCATGGTGCCCCTGCGAAAGTCCGCAGTCTTCATTTGTACCACCTGAGGCTGGGTCAGTGTGCCTGCCCATGCGGGCCATCGGGAGGATTCAGCGCGCCAAAGGTGGGGGCTGACTTGTGACAGGCTCTCCGCAAGGGTACTCCTCTCCCTGTCCTCTGCAGAAGGGACGTGAGCTGGATAGGATTTCACAGAACAGGATGAATTATAGGACCTGTTCCCCGTGCCCCAAGCCTGTAATTCGGGACAGACGGGCTATCTAAAACCACATTAAAATCCTGTTCCAGGCCACGGATGGGGACCTGGGGCGGCTGTGCTTGTGCAGGTGCGTGCTGTGTTGTTTATAGCAGAGGCAACTTGTGTCCACTGGCCCTGTTCCCTTTCAGCTGTGCTTGTACAAAGTCAAAAAGTACCATGTCAAAATCCAGACTTGTCATTTGTCGTGAAAAATCAAGAAGAAAAGCAATGCTGAGTTCAACTCCCTGCACCCTGAGAACAGTGTTCTCAGAGCCCCTTTAGTGGGCTGTGATCGCCCCTCCTGCAGAGCAGAGCTGAGTTCGAATCTCAGTCCCACCACTTACGTGCTGGTGTACCTTGAACAGATTACCTGACCTCTCTGGATATTGGCGCTACAGCAGTGACTACTTCCCAGCTTGCTGTAAGAGTAGTCTATGTAAAAGGGCAGACACAGGGCCTGTGTCCTAGGCCACACGCCATAGTCGTTCTTCCTGGCCCGGGAAGCATCCATGTGTTTGACCAAGCTCATCACAGCCGGAGGTTGTGGGGGGCCCGTCCTGCACAGGACCTGAAGCAAGCTGAGGAGGAGGACAGTGCATTAGGCAGGCAGGGGACAGCAAGAGTGAAAGCACAGAGGCAGAACAACAGGCTTGGCATTGAGTGGCGGTGAACACATTCCACTACTGTTGCTCTTGAGGGTTTTCTCCTGTTTCCGTGTGAGTTGCGTTAGGCTTGGGCCTTGGTCCACGTCCGCACCTTTTTTTTTTTTTTTTAAATTTTATTTATTTATTTATTTGTTTGCTTGTTGTGTTTGTTTGTTTCTTTATTTATTCATTTTGTGGCTGGCTCAGCCTGCCCTGGTGGTGGCGCTGGCGCAGCATGTGGTGCCGGGGATCGAACTACAGTCCCCGCAGTTGCCTGAGCCCTCCTAAGCAGGCGCTTTAGACCACTGAACCATCTCGCCGGCCCCTAGAATAATGTTTTTTTTTTAAATTTATTTTATTTTTTTGGTGGTACCAGGGATTGAACTCAGGACCTTGTGCTTGCCAGGCAAGCACTTATTCCACCGAGCTATCTCCCTGGCCCACGTCCGCACCTTTGGTCCCCGTGAAAGGATGTGATCCTGGCTTGGGCAAACACAACCTCCTTCAGCACAGCGACACTCACTGCCGAGAGGGCGCACCGCAGGGTCCACTAACATGGGAAGGAGCAGTGGACCTGGGGCCAGTAGAGGAACTGGAAGTGTGCTGGCCGAAGATCCTGCCTCGCCCCAGCAGAGCGGGAGGCAGCCTTGCGGACCGCAGAGGAGGCTCCCTTTAACCAAGGAGTTCTGAGCCCAGAAGGGTGGGGGTGGCTGCCACCGGCAGATGAAGCCACCAAGGGCAGGCAGGGCCTTGGGCACCGGACCGGGTCTCAGCACCTGTGTAGACTGGAGCCGCAGTGTGACAGGAACCTGCCCTGCACCTCAAAATGCTGCCCTTGGGAGGTGGCCTGTGTCCGTGCTGATTTCACATTCTGAATTTTGATGATCAGATCCCCACAAATCAAGAAGCTCCGCTGTTTCTGTACCCAGATAACACCTTTTCCGTGGACTCTGGCACGTAGAAGTAATGTCCCAAAATAGCCTTTGAGGAATCCCATGCCCCACTGTTTTATTTGGAAGGTAAGGTCACTGTATTTATGTGTCACCCGTAAATCCTCGGAGGAGCGTTTGAGTGCCGGAGGATCTGCCACTTCCGGCTGCTAGCATTAGACCCTTTGGAAGCGTCCCATGTCCTAATGTGCCAGCAGATTTAGAATTTTAAGCAAGTCATGGAAATAAACAGGTGCTCGGTGCAGTTAAAAATAGCCACCTTGGGAAGGAAAATTGGGGTGACACTGAGGAGCAAAGGTAGGGAGGTCCAGGCTCTGTGGAAAGGTCTAGGCAAAGGGGGGAAAGCGAACTAGGGAAGGAAAATCCTGCCCCCTCCCCGTCCTCTTTCTTAGTCCAGAGTGGTTTCATTTTCTCAGGATCATCTGTGGTGTTAGCCTGATGGCACCTTCTGCACTGAAGTGTGTCCCAGCCTCAGCCTCTCAACCCCACCTGGCACATGTCTCTCCCCAAGAGGCAGCTCCCCACTGTGTGTGGACGGGGAGTGGGTGGCTCCCCGCCTGGCCCCAGTGGGATATCCCCACCACTGTCCTCAGCCCCGGGCACCCCTGACTTGGCCACTGAGGTCTCTGGAGTGCTGAGAAGTATGAGGGATGACGGGAGTGCAGGCATTCCAGCCCCATTAATCCTCCTCCCGCAGAGCCCTGCACATCCTCCGTGCCCCACTGCACTTCCTGCGTAGTGAGCCATGGCCTCTGTCAGCACGTGAAGGATGGCGGTGGCAAGGGGGGGCAAACACGGCTTGTTACTACCAGATTTGATTACCTTTGCTGGGTGCTGCCCAAAGACAAATGGCTGGGGGCCTCTCGACCCCTCGAGGGCAGAGGCAGCCTTAGTCACAAGCAGCAGGGCCCTGGGAAGAGCTGTTACAGGATGCCCAGAACTGTTCTCACGTACCTGATGCCGGCAGATGGGGCTACTTGGGTTACCTGGAGTTCTTCTTATTGGTTGCTTTGAGTTGGGGGTCTTGGTTTGGCCCTCAAAATACACTGCATAAAAGCCATGTATGAATGTTCAAAAACAAGCAAAATTGTCTGGTCATAAAGGTTAAAGTAGTGGTTACCTTGAGGATGCAGGCTTATTGTGAGAGGGATGGGAGAACATTCTAGAATGGGTCCATATCTTGACCTGGTGATGATAGATATAAATAAATGTAAAAATTAAGCATTGCATTTAGACACTATGTATGTCACAATATTTTTAAAAGCACAAAGAAGTCTGAACAGAAGTATCTCAGCCACCTTCGAATATCTTAGCTTTCACCATGCTTGACCCTACGTCTTGAAACCCTGACTCGATTTGGTCCACACACTTAAAACACAGCCGTCTGGGAAGAAATAAAGGCAAGTCTCTTCCTAGTGTGACAGTGCAGCCAGTAACCTGAAAAGTACCAGCCCTGTGTCCCACATCAAAGTCTGTCCATCCCGCTCTTGTTGAGTGAGTTAGTCAGGACATAGAGGTCAAGCTGGCCTGGCATTAAATCACTGCTCTGCCGCCTCCAGGCCTTGGGCCTTGAGAAAACTGTGGCCCTCTCTGAGATCCGTGTCTTCTCCTGTGAACTGGATAAACCCTTCTTAAAACTGCATCAGCAGCGTCCCTGTAAAGTGCTTGGTCCGATGCCTGGAACCAGCAAGCAATCAATAAATGTTAAAGATGCTGCTGCCGCCGACGCTGCCTGTCACTGTCACCCCCCATAACTAAATGCCAAGATGGAAGGAACTCTGGAAGGCACAGGCCCTCGCCAGGGATGGAGCCTTGTATGTACCTTGACAGTTGCGCCAACAAACAGTTCTCACACGACCCAACTTTTCCTACAGTTGGGCTGGCTCCAGGGTGCAGAGGCCCCCTCTGGCTTGGCAAGATTATTTGGCTTGAGCTCCACTGGTTCTCAGAGCAGAAGCATGGTCGAGTTGGCCAACAGTGTACCCATGTCGAAGCAGCTGTGGTGAACATCTGGCTCTGATTATCTGGCTGGGAATGGCCGGGGGTGGGAGCACCATGATTTATAGATTGCTCCTTTGGCTGTAAATCCCATCTGTAATTGTGACTTCTCTGTCCCTAATTGTTTGCAGAAAAGAGAGGAGCTCAATGGCTTACAATCCCTGGCAGAGCCCTCTGCTGCTGGGGGTGGGGGGTGGGGGTGAGGTTTGTTGCTAGGACACGGCCGTCTTTGTTTTGGTCCCTGCTCAGCAGAGTTTTAAGGCCCTGTATACATTTCTCTGTATTGTTAATGTAATTTGTTCAGGCAGTGAACAGCCAAGTTCAGCTGAAGGAATCTGATACTCATAACAGAAACACCAGAGGCCAGGTTTTTGTGGTCAAATTAGGGTTTTGAGGCCTCGGAAGAGAATGAAATGTTGAGCTACGCGAGGGGGACAGTCTCCCTTTCTCTTGTTGGGCTCACGCTGGCCTCGATTCAGCTTCCTAGAGGGGCTTGGCTTTAGGGGCACCAAGCCGACCCCATTCAGACTGTTGGATGAGGAGCAGGGCTGCCCATCTCCAGAAAAGGGGAGGTAGATGTTACTCAAAAGGGGTGAAAGGCAGTGTGAGCTCCACTGGGCGCTGCCTGCCGGGCCTGTCCTGCACCCGGGCTCCAGGCGTCTTTCTCAACCCTTCCTCCACCCCCGGGGATCACTTGACTGGCGTGGAAATAATAGTTGGGATCTGTTGGGAAGGTATGTGGCTGTGCAAAATGCAATTTGCCCATTTCCGTTGCCCGTGAAGACCCAGCAGCCCCCTTGCCATCTGGGAACCCCACACCCTGCTGTGCTCGGAGTTTTCGGAAATGAAGGATTCCACACATCTTCCGGTGAGTGGTTAATGATACTCGGTTAACTCAGTTCATCCTACCCTCTTCCTTTTGCCACAGAAAGTAAAATAAAAACCAACATACCAGCCCACAGACATTTTCCACGCTGTGTTTGCTTCTAGAATGCATATACATGTTGTGAAATTAATCAGACCAACCTTATTAACCCCCCATGCATCCATCGTTCCATTTAACGATCACCGCACCCTCCTCTGTGGGTTTGGAGGGATGTAATCAACTCTATCCCTTTCAAAGTTTAAAAACTAGAAGAACAAGTGAGAAAAGAAGTCCTTACAGTTATGCGTGAGCACCGGAGGAAGCAGCAGCCCAGGTCTGTGGGAGCGGGAGAGGCCTCCAGGAGGAGATGTTAGAGTTGAGCCTTCCCGGAGGGCACAAGCAGGCCTCTGGTCCTGTCTGGGTCCCAGTGGCCTTCCCTCCCTTCCGTTCCAGCCCCCGGAAGCCCCTGGAGCAGGGGAGCAAGTTGCCTTTTTTAATGACCCCACCAGGCTGGCAATTTTGCAGCAGTCTCAGAGGCAGAGCCACCTTCAGATCGGAAGGCAAATCCACTGTGTGCTCACCTCACCGACGGGGTCACTTACAGCCAGCGTGGGCACTGTGGACTCGATGTCCAGCAGTCCAGGTCCTTCAAAGATTCAAGCAAGTAAGCCGGAGAACTGCCTCAACCTTGCTCGTTGGCAACAGGTAGCTGAAGAGACAGAATCAGATCCACCAGCCGGGCTGACTTCCAGCCACCTGAAAAGCTTGCCTGGCTGTGTGGACAGGGTGAGGGTGGCCACAGAAGCATCCACAGAAAAGGTCACCGAAGTTGCACACCCTGGTTCCACAATGCTTGTTTAACACAAAGTCCAGAGGAGGGGAGATCTGTGCTGCTCGCAGAGGGCCTAGGGCCATGGTGGGGCTGTGCCCCCGCGAGCTCAGCCCACGTCCTGGAGCCGCACTGACCCTGCCACCCACGGCACACCTCACTGTGCCCGGCCACCGGGGAGGCACTCTGATTGCTGGGAGTTTCCCCGACACTCTTGCTCACCAGCAAATTGCATGGTCCTTGTCCCTGATTCACTCTTCTGCCGCCACCCCATGCCCTGTGTTCATGTCAAGTCAGCGCTAGGCAGGTCATGTTATAGTGGTTGTTTCCCTGATTCGTGTCCCACATTACACTGTGACTTCTGCAGGATCAGAGAGTACCCTTCTCTCGACGTGCCTAGAGAACCTGAGAGGTGTTTACCATGCGTTTATGGGGAGACATGCTCTTGTGTGTGTCTTCTATCCCTCAAAAAAGTGTCAGCTGGGCAGGCTGACAAATACCTGTAATCCCAGTGACGTGGGAGGCTGAGGCAGGAGGATGCAAGTTGATGGTTAGCCTGGCACCTTAGCAACACCTGTCTTAAAATAAAAAGCTCGGGATATAGTTCAGTGTTAGAGTGCTTGCCTAGCATGGTAAGACCTTTACTTTGATATCTAGCACGGAGAAAGGAAGGAGGAGAGGGCGGAAAGAGAGATTTGATTTTCAAAGCACTAAAATTGCCCTATACTTTTTAGCTTTTAGTGGTTCCAAGCATCACATTAAAATTAAGAGCTAAGAAATGTTTAATTAAAATAAGTTTCTTTGCAGGTGTGGTGGCACACACCTATAATCCCAGCACTTGAGAGGCTGATGCAAGGAGGATCACAAGTTCAAAGCCAGCCTGTACTGGCTGTCTTTAAAAGTAAAAGAGGAGGGCTGGAGAGATAGAGTAAGCGTTTGCCTGACAAGCACAGGGTGCTGAGTTCAATCCCTGGCACCGCATAAATAAATAAATAAATAGCTTAAAAAAATAAAAGAATTCTTTTCATTGAAAAAATAGTTGAGTCTTTTTTGCTAAAAGTCTCACCTTTTAATGTATAGGAGAGAATCCTGGAGCTTATATGGAACTAAGTGGTCTGATTTAGGGAAAATAGTTGATTGTCCTAAGTATCTTTTTATTAGTGTCTATTAATTTTACAAATTGCTAGGGTTAAATGCTCATATTTTGGTCCCAGCCACCCCCCATTGCCCTCCATATGCCACCCCGCTTCCTTCCACAGCCTAATAATAGGCTCCCACCTGCTCTCCTGCCATCTCTGCTGGAGTCCACACACTTGAGGAACATGAGATACCTGTGTTCTGGCATCTGGTTTATTTCACTTACTATGATGACCTCTAGTTTCATCCATTTGCTTGTATCGTAATTTTGTCGTTTTACAGCTCAGTGATAAATACTGCAGTGTTTACACCACAATTTCTTATCTATTCCTCTGTCGACGGGCACCCAGGGTGGTTCCATGCCTTGACTAATGTGAACTGCGCCTTTATAAACACAAGCATACAGTTATTCCTGCAGAATGCTGACTCTAATTTCTGCGAGCATATTTTGAGGAGTAGTGTAGCTGGACCACGCTCTAGTTCTGGGTTTTTTCGAGGCCCCTCCATACATATTTCCATAGGGGCTGTTCTCACTAAAATGCCCACCAGCTTTGTAGAGAGGCTCCCCTCCCCCTGTACCCTCACTGACCTTCACCCTTGACAATAACCATTCTAGCTGATGTGGGCTTTCCTAACCGCTAAAGATGTCAAACATTTTTTAACATACTTATTAGCCATTTGTTCTTCAGAGAAGTGTCATTTTGCCCGTTTGTTGATTGGACCGAGGTTGTTTTGTTTTGTTTTTGGTACTAGGGATTGAATTTTCCAGGCAGGTGCTTAGGCCACTGAGCTATCTCCCCTCACCTTTTTTTTTTTTTTTTTTTTTCCTGGTCTTTTTGAGACAGGGCGTCTCTATGAGATTCACATGGGCCTTGAACTCATTTTATAGTGCAGGCTGGTCTTGAACTTGCACTGTCCTCCTGCCTGAGCCTCTCGAGTGCTGGGATTACAGGAGTGCACCTCCACACCTGGCTCTTACCTGAGTTCTTGATGTCTTTGTATATTCTAGATACAGAGTACATCCTCTGGCAGAGGAGGGGTCAGCAAAGGTTTTATTCATTCTGTAGGCCATCTCTTCACTGTGAGTTCTCCTTGCTGTGGGGAAACTTTTTAATTTGATGTCTGTTTCGTGATTCTTGCTATTATTTCCTGTGCTGTGGGGTCTTATTTAAGAAGTCTTTGCCTGTGCCTACAATTTCCCCTCTGTTTAAACAGCTTCCAAATTTCTTTGATCCATTTTGAATTGACCTTTTTGTGTGGGGGATGGGTACTGGAAATCTAACTCAAGCCTCACATTGGCCACGCAGGCCCTGCACCACTGAGCTAAATCCTGCCTGGCCCTTGAGTTGATTTTTGCACACTGAAAGACAGGGATCCAGTTCCAGTCTTATACATTTTGGATTTCAAGTTTGCCTAGGCCCATTTGTTAAAGGGACTATGTTTTCCAAGTGTGTTTTTGGCTCTCTAGTTAAGAATCTAATGGTTGTAGTTGGGAGGTTTTCTTTGTTTATGTGTTCTGTTTTTTCCCTCTGTCCTCTGTTCTGTTCCATTGTTTCATGTGTCTGTTTTTGCATGCTATTTATATTACTAGGGCTTTGTAGCATAACTTGAATTCAGGTTTTGTGATGACTCTAGTCTTATTTTTTTGTTTAGGATTGCTTTGGCTATTCTTGGTATTTTGTGTTTCTGTATGAGTTTTAAGGTTGTTATTTTTAGCTCTGTGAAGAATGTCATTGGAATTTTGATGGAAATTGCATTGAATTTTTAGATTGTTTTCAGTTACTTTACTGTTTTAACAATGTTAATTCTGCTGATCCATAAAGAATAGGGGAGACCTTTCCAATTCCAGTGTCTTCCTCAGTCTCTTCAGTGTTACAAGATTTTCATCATAGAAGTCTTACTTAATTGGTTAGGTTGATCCCTGGGTATTTTATTATATTTATTGTGATTTCTTCCTTGGAAAAAGGAAGAAATACTATACTATTGGTGTATAAATAATATGCTATTGGTGTATAAAAAGGCCATTGATAGACCAGGCGTGGTAGCACAGTGCTGTAATCCCAGCACTCAGGAGGAGACTGAGGCAGGATAGCCATAAGCTCCAGGCCACCCTGAACTACATAGTGAGACCCTGTCTCAAAAAAGTAAAATAAGGGCCAGCAGTATAGTTCAGCAGACTAAGCGCTTGCTTAGGGAAGCACAGGGGCCAGGGTTTGATTCCTGGCCCCACCTGTCACGCCAGCCCCGCTTAGTGATGAAGTCCAGGCATGATGGCATGCGCCTGTAACCCCAGCACTTGGGAGGCAGGAAGCAGCAGGATCACTTATGAGTCAGAGCTGCAGAGTGAGACCCTGCACCCCAAAAAAAAAAAAAAAAAAAAAGTAAAATAAAAAAGCTAATGATTTTTTTTGGTGTTGATTTTTTAGTACTGACTAGATGGTTTTCATATGGACTGGTTGTCTTCAGATTAAAGCGCTCTTCTCCGTTGGCCAAGAAAGGAACATGAAGTAATTATATTAAAGGGCGCCTTGGGAGAGAGGGCCATAAAAGTTGCAGAGTTGGCTCTTAGTTTCAGAGAAGACTAAATATGTTGTATGCTTTCTGTTGAAAAGAAAGAAGCAGGTTCTGAGAAATTCAGATGGAAACAACGGCATGCCAAAAATTAAAATTTGGAAATATAGATATTGACAAGGATATAGGTTAATAAATAATTAAATTAGTATCACTACTTGATCATATTAAAGATGCATACATCTCAGACCTGGCAACATCTTACATGTAAACAAAAAGGACCTGAACAAGGATAATTCTTGCTACAGTGTTTATAGTAGCTTCAACTGGGAACAAGATATGTAGTCATCAGTATAAATGCACACATATAGTCATGTAGCAGAATACATGGAATTAATCAGATCCACATGTATTAATATGAATAAATTCCGAAAGTCTAATATTGACTGGAAAAACCAGGTTACTAGAGTATGCCTAAGACATAGTGCTATGCTTGTGTTTAAAATTCCCATGAGGTCCAGGTATGGCAGTGCGTGCCTGGAACCCTAGCGCTCAAGAGGCTGAGGCAGGAGAACAGCCATGATTTTGAGACCAGCCTGGGCTGTTCCACTAGAGATCCTTGGGTTCTATCGCCAGCACAGGAAGAAAAAACAAAACACAACTCCTGAGAGAATGTTAATTACATTTAGGAAAATGCTGGGTGCCCAACACATCCAGCCTGAGGTATTTGAGGGCAAGATGTCACAGAGTCTACAGCTGACTTTCAGATGGCTTAGCAAAGTAGGAATGTGTAAATGAATGCATGTACAGGGAGACTGTGAATAACATCAAACCAGAAGCATAGAAGTCTAATTGAAGTTGTATTTTTCCTACAACTTTCTTGTAGATTTTGAGTTTTTCAAAATAAAAATTAGAGGGGGCTGGCCAAATAGCTCAGTGGATTAAAGTGCCTGCAAGAAGGCGCAGGAGCCAGGGATTCGATCACCAGGCCTGCGGTGCTGGCCCCACCCCTGGGGCACAATGAGATGGCAATGGAGACTGGATGTGGTGGCACGCACTATAATCCCAGCTCTTGAGCAGCTGTAAGCAGGTGGATCACTACGAGTCCGATCTAGTAGTGAGCCAGGCGTGGTGGCACATGCCTGTAATCCCAGCAGTTGGGAGGCTGAAGCAGGAGGATCCGTGCGAGTTTGAGGCCAGCCTGGGCTACAAAAATAAGCTGAAGGCCAGCCTGAACTGCATAGTGAGACCCTGTCTCAAAAAGACCAAAAAAAAAAAAAGATCTAGTAATGAGACCCTGAACACCCTGTAGACCCTTCACTAAAATACAAAATAATAATAATAATAATTAGAGGACTCCAAATAAAGTACATTGACTGTTTATAATACATAAGTAATAAAAATATAGAAATATACAGAGGCCTGGTAGAAATAGCACCTTCTGGACAAGTTACATCTAAGAGAGAAGTATGTAGATGAATGGGTCTGGATACTATGATTATCAAAAGGCCACCTTATTTCTTTTAAAGTTGGGGCAGTGAGATAGCTGAGAGGACTAAAGCACCTGCTTAGGCAAGCTTAGGCAAGTGCAGGGACCCCGGGTTCAATCCTGGGTACCACATACTGTGCCAGACCTGTCCCCAGGGTAGGCTGAGCTGGCCACCAAAAGAAAAGAAAAAACTAGGAAACTCACAGGTCAATATGGGAAGACATTAGTCTGGATAATTGTATATTCACATTGCTGGTTGTTGTTTACTTTTTGAAAATATGTATAGTTTCATTAATAGATCATAGTTCTTTGGTTCCATAACTAAAATGTCAATTTTTAAACTCCACTCAAGTTAGTAAATGATTTTATTTTTTAAGTTATAGGTTATTCTTAGGCCATAGTTTGGTGGAACACCTCATTCTCTCAGATTGCCACCCACCAGCCACCTGTGAGGGACCTGTCACACGGCACGCAGGGTACAAAGTTTTCTCATATAAAACAGTGAATTGGATGCCAAGGAGACCAGCAGCTCTTGGTCAGCCCCGGGCAGCAGCCCCTGTCCACGCTGCTGTCACGAGGGTAGGGCACACACAGGTGCCACCCTGGCCACTCTCAGCCTGGCTGAGCATGCTGGGTTCCTCGAGGAACTCTGGCTTAGGCTGGAGTTGGCTGAGGGGAGCAGGATGTCCCAGCTCAGCCTAGCTGGACAGCCGAGTCCCAGGACAGAGCCAGGAGACCTCGGCAGAACCTACTCGTCCAAACACAGTAACTTGTGCACCCCTAGTCGGAGAGAAACTGAGGATTCAAAGAGGTGGTAGGAAAAGAAATCAAAACGCAAGCCCATGGAGTATTTTCAGGAACCACATTGTTGTGGTGGCGCCTGGGAAGTTGTTCTGAGTCTGTCATGTATGTGTTTTAGTATGTCAGTGTCACAGAGAACAGGAGTATTAGCAGTGGCAGAAAAGACGTAGTAAGGGGAGGTCAGTGAGGCTGAGAAAAAAATCCTCCGTTCAGTCCTGAAAGGAAGCTGGAAGGACTGATGCAGCTCATAACACCTTAGCTGTGCGATGAAGTCGATTTTCTAGCTCTGTCTGCCGCAAAGCCCAGAAACAATGGTCACCTCAACAGCGCCAACCAGCTCCAGGGCTTGGGCTGTGTTCTCCAAATACCATTTTCTACATAATGCAAAATAAAGCAAGACAGGGCTCCTGGGAAAAATAGCTGATTTGATGGACAAGGGAACCTAGAGTTTATTGTTCTATAGGAAAACTCACGAACCGCTAGATACTCATCTGCTCTGCGGGATGCAGAAGCAGGACCAGGAGGGCAAAAGGAATCCGGAGCCGACCTCGCAAGCTACTGAGTAACGTGCCGTGTTTATTTGATATGCTTACGTTCAAGGGGATGCTAAAGCTCCCAACCAAATAAATAGCAGCAAGCTTGTTTTAGAGGACAGCAGGGACTAAGTCTTACTGTCCACTGGGAAAAGTAAGAGAAGGAGTTGTATTTGGGGGGCCAGGGACATAGCTCTGTGGCACAAGTGCCTGCCTGGCAAGTGCAAGGTCATCAGTTCAAACCCTGACCCCACCAAAAAAAAAAAGAATGTAAGGAGTTGTATTTATCCAACCTGGGCCACAGGCTGCCACTGGACCACTACTTGAAGTGAGCTTCACTTTATAAAACTAATCCAGCTAAAAAATGAGGAAGAAACAATCCTTTTCCCTCTCCACCAGATAAGTAACATTGAACTTAAAGTTGGTCAGGCTTAAAGATCTAATTATTAGGTTTTAAAAAAATACACATGGTTCAAAGGGACATGTTAAGTGGCACCATAGGGGTGTTATTAGGAAAAGTATTGATTGTAAAAAAACTTTACAGGACCAATAGCCTGTTTTCCTCCACAGAAAGAAGAGGAGGAGGAGGGAAAGAATGACCTCCAAAGATTTAGACAACAAAAAAAGATTGAAGTTTTTAAAAGACTAAAAACATCTATGGAGTGGGCCAGTGAGATAGCTCAGTGGACTAAAGCGCCTGCTGAGGCAAGCTTAGGCAAGTGCAGGGACCACCGTTTGATCCCTGGCACCACATGCTGCGCTGGCCCCGCCCCAGGGCAGACTGAGCTGGTCAGAATCCCAGCCTACACATGCCTGCAGTCCTAGCACTGGGGAGGCTAAAAGCAGGAGGATCACCAAGAGTCTGTTAAGAGTGAGCTGTGTAGTGTGACCCTGAAAAAAAAAAAAAAAAAAAAATTAAAATATAGACAGACAGACGGCAGATGGCAACGTATGGACCACATTTGGATCTTGATTGAAGTCCACCGTGGAGGGGGTCATTTATAAGACAATCAGAAAATGTAAAGGCCTGGCCAGATAGCTCATAATATTAGAGAATGGCTAACTTGCACACTTTGATTGCTATAATGATTTTATAGGAATTTTTAAGTTCTTGTTTTCTGGAGAGACACACAGATGTCAACTAGTGAAACACTAGGCTACCTCGCTTCGGTTTCAAAATAGCTTGGGCCTTGGGCGCAGAGTGAGCAGGCAGGGTCCATGTGCACAGAGGCTGACCTTGAGCTCGTAACTACGGAACCTAGGTAGTGGCTCAAGCAGATTTGTTGAATTATTCTACTTCTGTATATACTTGACAATTTCTAAAAATTCTCTGGATAGACGTTTGGAAAAATGTTGAAGGGCTCAGTAGAGAGTTAGGCATACGACGTCCTGAGCAGGTGAGCTGGAGAACCGCCTCCAGGACTCAGACACAGGGGCAGGCTGGCCCAGGTCAGGGGCCGCCACAGATGAGTAGGGTGAAGACAGACGCAGCACCTCCTAACAGCGTGTGAGCGACTGCTGACAGCCAAACACAAGGGCAGGACGTGTGGCAGGACCCTGGCCGGCTGGCCCTTGCTGGGGCTTTCCAGCTAATCCTTTTTTGTCCTTTACCCACACAAACCGTGAGACATACGCTGTTGTGCAGCCCTGTTTCACTCTTGAGGAAACTGAGGCACAGGTGCATTACCCACCCGAGAGTTCTCTTAAGTCAGTGACGGGGCACCCGAGCTACGCTGCCCTTTTCTTGTCGGCACCTGCAGCACATCGTAGTGGAAACCCATTGACTGCAACAGTGTTGGATCTTGAAGCGTCTCTCTTCTCTAGAGCTTCCATTCACCTGATCTGATGCCCTTCATGTCCTGTAGGAGCTACTGAGCCCTGGGTCCTGTCTGCTCTCTACAGCCACCCTCTGCCCGTAGAGGATGCAATCTGTGGACTTCAGGATGGCACCTAGCTCCAAGTTGATCCCTCTTCCATGTTTGTTTGTTTGTTTTTATGAATTTGTTTTTGAGACAGGGTTTCATTGTGTAGTTCTGGATGTCATTGAACTCATTGTGTGGCCCAGGCTGGCCTCAAATTTGAGGCAGTTCTCCTGCCTCAGCCTCCTGGAGTGGTAAGATTAGGGACATGTACCACCACTGACACCCCACCCCACCCTTAACCCGGGATCAAACTCAGGACCTTCTGCTTACCAGGCAGGCACTTATGTCACTGAACTATTCCCCAGCCCTGACACCTTATTTTTGGAAAATTTCCTAATGCTTGCTTGCTTGCTTGCTTGCTTGCTTGCTTATTTATTTATTTATTTATTTATTTATTTATTTATTTATTTTCAAAACCTTCAATCCTCAGTGGCATGGAATGGAAACAAGGTCTCCCTTCTAAGGCAGTGAGTAGGAGGATTAGAGCCTATGTTCAGATCCTGTCTCTGCCACTTCTCTATGCAAAGTGGGGCTGGTGCTCCCGTTAGGAGGCTTTGGGGTGATGAGGCATGGAGATGCATTCATAAGGTGCCTCAGACAAGGCCAGCACTTGGTCCCCAGAGTGTGTTGGTGCTTAAAACATGTTCACTACGGCTGGCGGCTGGACAGTCCCCAAAGGAGGGCAGGAAGATTCCACCAGACTGGGGCTGGGGGCAGGTACAGAGGGGATATTTGCTTTCTTTATACTTGAGCTACTGGAGAAAAGACAGGAAGTAGCATGTTTATTCAAGCAAATTGGGAGATTGGAGGGAGTTTTTTTTTTTTTTTTTTTTTTTTTTTTTAAGCCATTTAATAAGCCTGTCACCCCATAAATAATCATTTAAAAACATGTTGGCCCAACTTCTGCTGGGCTTTTCTTCTGGTGTGTAAGATCCGTATCTGCTTTTCTTTTTTTAAAAAACATCAGTCTTCGGTGTCCTGTTGGTCTCCCTTGTTTTATCACAAACCTTGTCTCTGATGGACTCATTTTACTATTTCCCTGATTTTAGAAACTTGAGTTTTTCTGGTGTTTCTCATAAATAGTGACACATGCCTGTCCCTTATTTTGAACTCATTTTCCCGAAATTTAGGATCGCTCCCCTGGAGTGGAATACAAAGGTTGCAGTGCTCCCTTAAAGCTCTTTAGCATAAGGTCAGAGTTCTTTACAAGGCGCTGAGCAAGTTCCTATCCAGAGCACCTGCGGTTCACTCACCTTTCCCGAGTCTCCCCAAGGCGGTCTTTTGTCCACGGGGGCAACCTTTCACTGCAAAAAAACCCTTAGTGGCACTGTTTTCCTGCTCTGTAGACAGCGTTGCCTTAGGGAAAGCCTGAGGGGAGGGTCGGATGTCACCTTTTAATTAGCTGTTAGTTTTTCATAAAGGAACAAATGTTCGAAAGCTTTCCAAAAATTAGTCTAAGCTTGGATGGAACCCTGGACTTTTGAAATCTTGGTCCCCTAAGGAGTAATGCTCTATTTAGGGGAGAAAAACATATAAATGTTCCCGGAAACACGATAGGGTCCATTGAAAATCCTTTGCAACATCTGTAGGAATCTTGCAGATGGAGGAAGTTGCTAAGCCAGCCGGAAGGAACAGCCAGCTCTGCTGGGCGCCAGGGAAGTGGAGTCTGTGGAGATGGGTCTGCGAGGTGCCCTAGCGCCCAAGATGGGTCCTGCTTCCACCTTCCAAGTCCATGGCCCCTGCGGGACACTGTCTTTTGGCATCTTTGTTGGTCTTTGTCCTTTGCATTGGAACTGGGCTTTTCCACTGACACATAGCTCTGGGACACCCGAGAGCCACTTCATCTGAGAATGATTAATCATTGGCCGAGACCACATGGTTATCTGCTCCAGCATTTTGTAGTCCAGCCCCTGCCCGAACACCTGCAGCAGGGGCAGCGGCCCAGAGCATGTGGAATTCCTTGTGGTCCACGTGACAGCCTTCCACTTCGTAGAAGGTCAAGCTCTTTGAGCTGAAGGTTTGCAGCGACATCATTTGGAATGTCTCTAGTCTGCTGCTCCCCTCTGAACCACCTGGAAAGGGGGTGTCCCGAGCACTATTCCCTGCACAGCCTGGTGTATGTCAGCTCTCGGAGCAGCTTCCTGTGTCTGACACTCATTTTGCAGAACTAAACTCTTCCACCTGTGCCTCAGTTTCTTCATCTGTAAAATGGGATTCTTTACCAGCCTACCCTTGAGGTGACTTAGTGAACTAATAGCAGAGTAGATTAAAACAACCCCTGGCATGTTGTACAACAGAAGAAACGTTGGCTGTCATCTATCTGCCCTCACACTCCAGCTTGGCGCACCCTGCTGGTCACTCACTGTGTCCTCCAATCTGCTCAGCAAGCCTCAGATCGCAGGCTGCCCAACAGCGGGGTTGGGGTGGGCAGCGCGGCTACACAGGCCGGGAGGCAGGGCCCTCGCACGTCGTTCATTCTTGTTTCTATCGCTTTCTGCCTTTAGTTTGGAGGATTATTTTGGGTTTTGCTTTATGCATGTTTGTTTTCTGGTTGTTATTTTAAACCTGTCTCAGGAACACTTCCTGCTGCCTGGCCTGGCCAAGCAGTCTCCATAAAACCCACCCCTTTGTGTTTCCTCTCTGTGTCTTTAATCGGAGTCTCGCTGGCTTCGGCCCTCAGATTGGTTCATTCGTCCTCAGACGCTGGTGGCGCACCTCCTGGCCTGACGCTGGCCGGCACTCAGCTCACAGCAGGGCTGTGAGCATCGGGGGAGGCTGTCCAGGAGCTGCTGGCCTCACGCCGCCCAGGCTGGAGCGGCCGTGGGAGGTGGCGTGTGCGCTGTTGCATCATGATCCCATCTGCATCTGCACCTCTCCGCTCACATGTGGGTTTCAAAGCACTTGATACCAAAACCGTACATCTTTTGCTCTCCTTTCTAGTATTTTCTCTTACTCAATTAGGAAGGGAGTGAAAGAAAATCTTCTCTCTCAGTATTTCTTCTCATAGCACATTCAGAAAGTTCAAGGCCTGAGCTACACAAGTAACAATGTTCTCCTCCTACTCCTGGCGGTCAACATCCATCCGTGCTTCAGTTCTTTTGTTGTTGTTGTTTTAAATTATTTATTTATTTTATGGCCCGCTCAGCCTGCCCTGGGGGTGGGGATGGCACAGCACATGGTGCCGGTCCCTGCGGTTGCCTAAGCTTGACTAAGCAGGCGCTTTAGACCACTGAGCTATCTCACTGGCCCAATGCTTCGGTTCTTCACAATTGCTCTTTCCCTTGCCCTGGCTGGAGAGGATAGTGATAGGTTCAGGTCCTAGTATGAATTGCTAAAGTCATCATGGTGGTCATCCAATATGGCCGATGCCCTTAAAACAAAAGACCACCCCTCCCCTTCTCCAACTTAGCCCAAGACATAATTTGCTTTCACCCTTCCCACCACCTCAGGGAAGGCCCCCAGTCAGCTCCCGCAGGTATATCTAGACATCCCCTTCAGACCCCACCCCTGGCAAAAGGCCATAAAAGCCACAGCCTCTCTTTGTCCAGTTCAGAGAATTCCTTGACCTCCCTAAATTCTCTCCTTGTCCTCAAAGAAAATAAAGCCCCTTTCTCCTTTTCCTTTCTGCCTCTTTCTCTGTTGTGTCAAGAACCTATCATATAGCTGGGTGGGTATTAAGTTGGGAGGACAACATGGATTCTTTTTTTAAGTTTTTTTGTTTGTTTGTTTTTGTTTTGTTTTTCAGTACTGGGGATCGAACTCTGAAACTTATACTTGCTAGGCAGGTGCTTGTGCTGCTGAGCTGTATCCCCGGCCCAACATGGGTTCTTTTTAATGTTACTCAGGCCTGAAGAGGCAGCACTTTTCCTCTTGTGCTTTCTACAGGGCTGCTAGCTTGAGAGAAAAGTTTTAGATGTGTACCATCAAATTCGTTTCTTGGGTTTTCACATACGGGAAAACCTCGATCACACAGAAGAGTTCCATCTGCCCAAAACTTAACAACCGGGCAGAGCCAGGGCTTGTTTATCTTATCCACTGACCGTTTTGGGAGTTCTGGTTGTGGGTGTTTGTGTTTACAACTGTCATAAACATTCACCTAGAAGTTTTTGTGGGAGACATTAATCTTTTAATAAGGCACTTTGCCACTTTTGGCAATTTTTCTTTCCACCTCTCTTGTTCCATTCTGATCTAAAGCGGTGGGAATTTTGGGAAAATCTCTGGTGAATTACACAGATGGCAGTGTGTCCTTGGGATGAATACCCCCAATGTTTCCTAGAAGAGATTTCAAGAATTCCCCACCAAATGCTAAAGAATTTCTCACCTCTGAAGAAGTAGGGGGCTGGACCCACGTTTCCCACCCACTGGAATTTATTCTATGCTGGAAGTGGACGCCTGCTGCACTTGTAGTTCGCTGTCTTTGCGTTGATGTCTAAGTCACAAAAGTGCATTGGGGCTGAGCAGATGGATGATGGAGATGCTCAGGGTGGCCGAGGCCCAGGAGCTTAGCTGGCGAGGTTGGCGTGAACACCGGGTCGACCCTGGCATCCGCGGGACCCGGGCAGTGCGGTGCGACCCGGGCAGTGCGGTGTGCGCGCGCTGGCTGGGAGTGGGATGAGGCTTGGGGATTTCATTTGCTTCTGAAGGGTATTCCCAAATCCCGCCCTGGGTAATTCCCTGACTGCCATTTAATCAGCTCCATTAAACCCTGCCCTGTCTCATCCCGCTATGCTCCAGACACTGCTCTCCTGGGCTCCTAGTAATAGCTCAATTGTGTGTAAGTGGCTGTGAAGAGGCTCTGTGTGCTGGATGAATAGGCCCTGTCTCCATGGAAACCAGCCCTGGCGAAGGGGCTGACCTTTGACCCACTTGTTGCCACCATACTGTTAACCACTGGTGCCTCTTGGGTGGAGAAAGAAAGCAAGGAAGTGGCTGTCAGAGTTGTTGTCATTCTCCCTGAGTTTAGGCCCTGGATCTGCACAAAGTGGAAATAATACACCAATATTAACTCATGCAAAAAGGGGGCCAGGAGTAATTACAGATGCTGCTTTTGTTCCTACCTGGGTCCCCCTAGCTCTTTCATTTATCCTGCCAGGCAGAACTCGGCCCTGGGAGCAGGGCCAGTTCAGGATCACCTCTGGCGGGGTGCATAGGGGCCTTGTCTCTAAGGGGTCACATGGAAAGGGAAACCCTGTTGTGAGAGCCGAGGGCTCTAGGTTCAGGCTTGTGGTGTGGCCCTGGGCGGGTGTCCTTCTCTGTACAGTGGAGCCATCGCTCTGCCTGAGCTCAAACCCTATGAAACTCCCTGGGGAAGAAGTGGCCAGGACTTCATTCCTGTGGGCTGTTCAGTAACCTAGGCACTGGGATCCCAAGGCCAGGGGTCGGACAGCTTTCTGGTGTTGCCATCAGCTGAAGCTTAGCTGCGCAACAACCACCCAGGGGAGCGCAAGATGGCTTTAGGTACCCTGCTGGGAGCGGTTCCAGGTCAGGCCACTGCTCTTGGTGTATCAGCGGCCCTGTGGCACTCCGGAGGCCAGCAGGTTTTTCTCCATTCTGTCCTTTGCTTTGATCTGGCCTACATCACCATGGTTATGCCTGGATCCCAGTAGACATCATCATAGGCTGAGGCAGGCCTGTCCTTGCAGGTCTCCACACAGAGGGGTCTCTGACCTGGGTCAAGCCCCTGGGGGCTCCTGGCCTGGGCACACAGCTGGGATGGCATTGTGTAAACCTGCTAGGGTTTTGAGACAAAGGAGGCAGGCAGGTGCGGCGCTCGTGCTTCTGACTGAGGCCCCTCTTAAAATGAGTCAGGTGGATGTCTTGAAAAGCAAAGTTTTCCACTATGTAGGTGGAACAGGAAAGGGGCTCGGGGGTGAGTCTACACCCTCAACACGCCATGCTCTAGGGTAGGAGCAGGGAACAAGAGCTGCAGTCTGAGCTCCGTGGAGAAAGTAGCCAGACCACAAAGGGCAACTGTTCCCATGTTTTCAGACGGAAGCCTCTCATGTCACATAGATTTCTGGGATTGGCAGGCTGAGGAGGATAGGAGGGACTGCAGGGGACATTTTCAATGACTGAGATGTCCAAATGCTGTGTTCTCTAACCTGCTGGCAAGACAGACTCAGGGCCTAAGCTACCCAATGTTGCATTTTTGAGACATGGGGTCACTTTTAGTTATTACTTTAACTTTTTTGTTGGTCATCTGATCTCAGGTGATGCCCAAGTCTGAGATTAAGAGAGGTGCTTTCTCAATTTGTGATAGCCAAATCTTGGAAACAACCAAAATGCCCATCATCTGAAGAATGGTTGAAAAAGATGCAGTATTTTCACAAGATGGAATATTACTCAGCTATACGGAATGATAGACTAGAAGACTTCATATATAAATGGATGTATCTTGAACATATACTCATTAGTGAAGTAAACCAGACCAACATATGCCAATATCGTATAGTCTCCCTAATATAAGGACTCAAAAGAAGAAAATAAATAAATAAATAAATTTTGGGTGGTACCAGGAATCAATCTCAGGACCTTGCATTTTCTGCATCTCCAACCCCTATA
>PVKN010010318.1:7163-22818 GCA_004027915.1 Capromys pilorides
TTTGCCACCTCCATAAAATCCTGACCTCCTCTGGTAGATGAAGTCCTCCTGATTATAATGTCTGCCTTCAAAGCCTGATCACATTATCTTTCTTGTAATAACAGTGTTACTATGTGTCAGGCACTCTTCTAAGACCTTTTCATGTATTCATTATCACAAATATCCCAGAAGTACAGGTGATGTTAAGATGCTCTTCTACAAATAACACCAAATTACAGAGAGATTAAGTAATGGTTGCCTAAGGCCATACAGACAGTAAGTGGATGAACTAGATTTTTTATTTTTTTTTTTTTTTTTTTTTTTTTTCCAGTACTGGAGATCAAACTCAGAACCTTGCACTTGCCAGGCAGGCACTTGTGCCACTGAGCCATTTCACTAGCCCTTAGTTTTTGATTTGGTGGAGGTGGTTTTTGTTTTTTGAGACAAGAGCTTGCTGTGTCATTCAGACTGTCCTTAAACTCACTGTATAGTCCAGGCTGGCCATGGTGATCTCCTACCTCAGCCTCCCAAGTACTGGGGTCACACGCATGTGGCACCACACCAAAACTTGGTGGCTAACTCTGGCACAGCATGTGGTACCAGGGATCATCCCTGTATTTGCTTAAGCAGATGCTTAGTTTGCTGAACTATCTTGCCAGCTTAATGATAACATCTTAATGTCTCATTTTATGAGTATAATTAGATTGTACTATGTAGTATATAAAAATGAGTGCATCCTGATCTGGTTTTTGCTTTTTGTCTGAGTTTTGTTTATCTAATTTGAGAAGTTTTAAGAAATGGAAATTCATCCTGTGTATGGTGACAGGAGGCTGAGGCAGGAGATCATCCTGAATTAATGGCCAGCCTCAATTACATGGTGAGACCTTACCTCACAAAAGGAAATTGAGGGCTGGGAAAATGGCTCAGCAGCATAAGCATCTGCCTGACAAACACAAGGTTTGAGTTCTAGCCATGATACCAAAAAGAGAAAAGAAAAAAATTTTGTGTGTAACTATTTTTTACCTTTTCCTCCCCACAGTAAAAATGAAATATGTAGAAAATGTTCCTCACAACATGACAGAAAAGGAATTCTGGACACGTTTTTTCCAGTCTCATTATTTTCATAGGGACCGACTAAATACAGGGTCAAAGGATCTATTTGCAGAATGTGCCAAAATAGATGAAAAAGGTAACGATCGCCAACACTCTACTAGTCTTTTTGTCTGTCTCTAATCATTAAAGCTATTAATTTCTTTTAAATGTCTGAGAAAGATAAACTTTGATGTACTTTGTATTTTGTTGATTTTCTAGGGTTAAAGACAATGGTTTCATTAGGAGTGAAAAACCCACTACTAGATTTGACGTCTTTGGAAGATAAACCATTAGATGAGGTAAGAAACAATAAAAAGAGAAAACAGTTTTTTCTTAGACTTCTGTTGTTATTACATAGCTTTAAAGTTGCCTTTCGGGACCAGCAAGATGGCTCAGCAGTCTAAAGCACCTGCTTAGGCAAGCTTAGGCAACGGCAGGGTCCTCGGTTCAATCCCCAGCACCACATGCTTCGCCAGCCCCACCCCCAGTACTCTTTGCTGTTAAATTTGCCTTGCAAATAGAAAGCCCTGTGAGAGTTGCTAAAGCTTAATTCTGTGAGCAGATCCCAAGGTGGTCATCAGGAAGCTGATTCCAGCGTCACATTCTAGTTAACATTTAATCCCATATGGATACATATTAGCACATAAGGAAAACATTTGATTGCCTACTAACTACCAAACCTTGCTTTCATGACCCTTACCCCACAGCTGCCCTTGAGCAGCTGGACCCAGATATATTAGCTGCCTTCCTCAGCCTCGTGCCCCAAGTCACAGAGAGGAGCCATTCCTTCCAGTGAGAACCCTTCTGTCCCTGCCTTCGTTATTCCTGTCACTGTTGTCATTTTCTTGCTTTTCTTCTGAATCTCTTCTGCTGCCCATGTAAATACATCATGCCTTCGTTTTTTTCTTCTGCTTTCTAACTTCTCCCCCATTTTAATACATGTACTCAGCAAATCACAAAAACAGTGTTAAAATTTTGTGTTGGGTTGTCTAGTCTAATTTATAAACTAATAGAAAATCTTTTTATTGCCTTGGTGAATCTCAGTGTACCACAACATTTTAATCATCTGGAAAAATTACTTTTTTTGGTGGTACTGGGGATTGAACTCAGGACCTTGTGCTTGCCAGGCAATGAGGCTTAAAAAAAGTAAGTTTAATATGAAGGGCCAGGGAGGTAGCTCAGTGGAACAAACGGTTGCCTGGAAAGTACAAGGTCCCAAATTTGTTTTTGGTACCACAAAAAAGTTTAATGTGAAAAAGTTAGTGATCTTTTCCCTAATAAAAATGACAGTATATTGGACACATACTTTGTAACTTTCACTTTGCTTGTTATTCATATTCGAACTAAATGCAGTATACCAAACTACCGAATCTAGATGTTTTGTTTTGTTTTATATCACGGCCAGCTCAGCCCACCCTGGGGGTGGGGCTGCCACCACACGTGGTGACGGGAAATCAAACCGCAGTCCCTGTGGTTGCCTATGCTTTCCTAAGCAGGCGCTTTAGACCACTGAACCATCTCGCCAGGCCCCGAATCTAGATGTTGACATAACATTTTTTTAATGTTTCTAAACTGAATAATTTTTGGGTTTTGTTTTTTAATAAAATGAAACTAATAGTACTGACTTTATGTGATTTCTGTGAAAGTTAAAAGAGAGGACTAGCTGGGAGTAGTGGTCCGTGCCTGTAATCACAGAGCAATCCCCTCAAGTTCAAAGCCAGCCTCATCTGCATAGTGAAACTCTTTTGTCTCAAAAAAAAAAAGCAAAATAGATAAAGAGGGCTGGGGAGATAGCTCAGTAGAATAAGTGCTTGCCTGGCAAGCGTAAGGGCCGGAGTTCAGTCCCTGGTTATAAATAAGAGGCCTAGTGGCATAATCAGTGGAGAGCACGTGCTTAGCATATTTGAGGCCTTGGATCCAGTACCCGGCATCCCCCATTAGTTAAAAGAGCCTGGGACATGGAAGTGCTCAGTAACAAGCTGAGCGTGATGGTACATGGACTGCTGAGGGCAAGATGGCTATGACTGAAGACCCATCTCAGAAGACCAAAAATGAAGTACTCAGGGTTATTACCACTTATATTTTTAAATACTTGGATGGAACTGGGTGGTAATGTGCAGATGAAATCCCAATACTTAAGAGGCTGAGGCAAGAGGATCACAAGTCCAGGTCTCACCTGGGCAACATGGCAAGACCCTGTCCCAAAAAAAAAAGGGCTGGGGTGTAGGTAGTGCAAAGACTAGAGTTGAGTTCCATTACTATTAAATAAATACATTCACATATCCGCACTGCATAATATTCATTTGGTATGGCTATGTCATTTATATAACCAGTCTTGACTCCACTTGTTCTTTGAAGACTTTTCTTACCCATCTGTATTTTAACTATCATCAGATATGAGCTGAAGCCTCTTGAATACATTCTAATTCCACACTCCACAGCCATACATTTGATATCAACAGTTGGGTGTTTCATGTATATCAAGGTCTTTATTTCCCATCCTCATAATCTTTCTGTCTTGCTGTTTGCTCAAGCCAAAAATTAGGGCATTTCCTTGGTTTTTTCCCTCTGTTCCTGTCAGCATTCAGTAAATGAGCAAGTCCTCTGCCATACTGTCTGACCCCATGGAAACTTGCACCTTCTCACTTGCATTGCCACCATCTTTGGCTTGGCAGCCTGCATTGCCTCCTTCCTGACCTTGTGTTTGCACTTATATCTGCTAGAGTTCGTTCTCCCCTAGCAGTTAAGACTTTAAATCAGATAGTAACGCTCCACGTTCTAAAACTCTTTAGTGGCTTCTTGTGGAACTTTGAATAAAATAAAAGCTCTTGTAAGGTTCCGCTTAATTTGGGCCCTTCCTGCTATTGCTTTAATTTCAGCTGCTTCCTTTTACTCATGTTCCAGATCTAGTGACCTCCTTTCAGATCCGTGTGGCGGTTTCCGTGCCTTTACGTTTGCTCTTCCCCTAATTAGCTTCTACTGTTTTGTTTCATCTTGTCTTATTTTGCTTTGCTTTGTTTTTTTTTCAGGCTGGTCCTGAACTGACTTTATAGCCCAGAGTGGCCTTGAACTCAAATGATCTTGCCTCAGCCTCCTAAGTGCTGGGATTACAGACATGGGCCACCAAACCTGGCCGTATTCATCTTTAGACATCTGTTTTAATATCACTTCCTCAGAGAGACCATCCCTGATGGTCACATCTAAAGTAGCTCCTCCTTCCCCCCATTCCCCCCAGATCTAGTCATTCTGTCTCGTTAGCCTCTTTTTTCACCTTTGTTACTTTCAAAAAGATCTTACTTGCTGGGCAAAGGGGCACACACCATTATCCCAACACTCAAGAATTTGAGATCACTCTGAACTATCTCAAAAAAAAAAAGCTTTTAAGATGATCATGTTTTAGCCAGGGATGATGGCTTGCATCCATGAAGAATACTGTTTTTGCCTTGTTTTCCTTGAAAACTGCTGATCATTGGCCTCTCAGTGATATAAATTCCATGGGGCTTCATTCTTGTTACTGTTTTCACTCCATAACTGGAGTTCTCCAGTACATGGTGTACATGAAGAGCTGATAAATTATTTGATAAGAGAATGGATGGCATAAGTCCTTTTGTGATCTTTTACCTATTTGTGGGGAATGGGGATACCCAGGGCCTCTCCATGCAACATAGCCATTTCTAATTCATTGTTTATTTACCTGTTGAGCTTTGTCTCATCAATCCCTGGTGTACTTTTCATTCTGCACGTACCAAATTATATAGAAACTCAAGACAGCATTATTACATTGCTTTAATACCTTTGTTTAAATAGTTGTCCTGCCAGGCATGGTGGTGCATGCCTGTAATCCCAGCACTTGGAAGACCAGGAGAATCACAAGTTTGAGGCCAGACTGAGCTGTGTAGTGAGGCCCTGTCTCAAAAAGACGAAAGAAAGAGTAAAGGAAAAAAAAAATAGTCCTTTCCTAGTGTTTTCCTCCTTGTGTCTGCCTGGCAGGCACCTCTTTATCTTAATTGTGTTCATTGAAGCTTTTGTCAATTGCCTTTTCTTGTTTTTTCGTTTTGGTGCGGGGTATTGAATGTAGTACCCCATGCTTGCCAGGCAGGTCCTGTACTACTGAGCTATATATCCCCGGCCCTGGAGCTTTTCTGAACCTCTTCCCATTAGTGGGATTGACCGCTTCCTCTCCTATAGCACCTGCCTGCCTGTGCTAGCTGACAGTCTGTCTTCCTAACTAGTATTTAGGCTCCTATGGCACAAGGCCCGTAGTTGATCAAATAATTACTGAGTGCTTTATACATGTATGCACTGTTGGGAACAGGACAGTGTATAAGAACAAAGTTGGGGGCATTTAATTCTCTAATTTCACATTTTACAGAGCTTGGAAAAATTGAATGTCCTACTTTTGACTAAGAATTACAAGAAGCAAGCTGGGCATGGTGGCACACGCCTGTAATCCCAGCACTTGGGAGACTGAGGCAGGAGGATCGGTGTGAGTTCAAAACCAGGCTGGGCTACAGAAGTGAGCTCAAGGCCAGCCTGAACTACATAGTGAGACCCTGTCTCAAAAAGACCAAAAAAAAAGTTACAAAAAGCAATAAAGCTGGAATTTGAAGTCTGTCTGACTCCATAGTTCATGCTTTTCCCCCCATTATGCTTTGTTTGGTGACTAGAAATTGCCCTTTAAAAAGGAAATGTAGCCAGGCATGGTGGTACATACCTATAATCCCAATACTTGGAAGATTGAGACAGCAGGATCACTGAGAGTTTGAGGCCAGTCTGAGCTACATGGTGAGATGCTGTCTCTAAAAAGAGAAAATTAAACCGTGACTTTGATTTTTAATCTCCCAAATTTTTTCTCCTAGGGCTATGGCATTTCGTCTGTGCCCTCTACTTCCAATTCTAAGTCCACCAAGGAGAGTAGTAACACGGCCATCATCAAGCGGTTCAACCATCACAGTGCCATGGTCCTGGCCGCAGGTCTCAGGAAACAGTTAAGTATACCTGCAGCAGTGCCATCGCTGGCTCCTTGGGCTCTCCAGGTGAAGTTAAGTGGAGGTGGTATGGCCTGTTGGAGTTTCTAACATGAGTATTTTCCCTTTGTTTTAAGAGAAGCACAAAATGAACCAAATGGGGAGCCCAACCGCATGGATGGAAGTTCTGGAGATGGAGATTGTTTTCAGCCGGCAGTCAAAAGGGTATGGCCAACAAAATTATCAAGAACTTTGTGTTGCTTAGTTCAAGTGAAAAATAGCTGCAAAAAATAGAGCATCACAAAGCTCCTCTGCTTTAGCTTAAGTTTGTATGAACTCAAAACAACTAACTTTTTATTAGTTGTTTTTTCCCGTGCACATGTATACACACAAATTCTCTTTTGTAAATGGCTTTGTTTTCTAGGAAAGAGTATTCAACAAAGGAGATAAGTAAAAAAACTTCATATATGTGATTTTTTTTTCTTTTTGAGATAGGGTCTCACTATGCAGTTTGGGCTGGTCTTGTGGGGTTTTTTTTGTTTGTTTGTTTGCTTGTTGTGTTTTTTTTGTTTGTTTGTTTATTTATTCATTTTGTGGCTGGTTCAGCCTGCCCTGGTGGTGGCGCTGGCGCAGCTTGTGGTGCCGGGGATCGAACTGCAGTCCCCGCAGTTGCCTGAGCCCTCCTAAGCAGGCGCTTTAGACCACTGAACCATCTCGCCGGCCCCTGGGCTAGTCTTGTGCTCACTTTTTTAGCCCCCAGGCTGGTGTCAAACTCACAGAGATCCTCCTGGCTCAACCTTCCAATGCTGGGATTTTTTTTTTTTTTTTTTTTTTTTTTTTTTTTAATGAGCAGAATAGATTTATTGAGAGAAAGAAAGCTCCTGTCCAAGAGAGGGACAGGAAAGGGGTCCCGAGTGGGTGTCCCCCAGAAGCTGTTGCTTCCAGGGACTTTTATAAAGACATGGGAACTTGCTTAGGTGGGTATGCGGTGAAACAGAGACCATGGTCAACCAATGAGATCACAAGCACCATTGCTCGGATAACATTGATTAAAATCAGGATCTAATGGGAAGGCAAGTCACGTAGCAAACAGGCAAGAGTATCACCTATTGAGCTTGGGCTCATGACTCTTTCCACGTGATTGATACCTAGAGTGTCAACCACTGATGCCCATCCCTAGGGAAGTATGGAGTTGCTTCTGTTTACTCTTGTCTTAAGATCTGGCCCACGGCAGAGGAGTGTCTTTTTCTAGTTGGAAAGTCACCTTGTCTTCCATGTCGTCCTTGAGGGCTTGGCCCTGTCTGACTGCCTATAGTATTTTTATCTAATTCAGCTGCCTACAACATTCCCTCCTCTGAAGAAGTAACCCGAACTGCTGTGAGGGAACCATGGGCGATGACTGCTCTGGCCAATGATGGGATTATAGGCATGATTTCTTTTTTTTTTTTTTTTTTTCTGTGGAACTGGGGATTGAACTCAGGCCCTTGTACTTGCTGGGCAAGTGTTTATTCTACCGAGCCATCTCCCCAGCCCCTTATATGTGATTTTTAAAAAAATTTTCTTTGCCTTGCTGTTAAGTGTAGTGTTTCAAGAGCTGGAAGTATCTTTTCATTAAATTATGTGAGATTGCTGGGGGTTACTTGTACATTTCATTCTGCAAATCTACTAAAATATTGTAATCTCGCTGGTGGTAGGGGTGGTAGTGGTATTTTGCCGTACTGGCGATAAAACTTGGGACCTTGTACTTGTCAGGCAGGCGCTTATGCTGCTGAGCTATATCCCTGGCCCAATCCCTCTGTTTTTTAAGCTCTTTTCTCCCAAAGCATAAAAACATGCTATGAGCTAGGCATACTGGTGCACACCTGTAACCGCAGCTACTCAGAAGGCTGAGGCAGGGAGGAGGATTGAGGCTAAGCCTAGACTTAATTGCAAGATCCTATCTCAGAGTTTTTAGTGCTTACATTCTTAATTCTACTTCTGACAGAAATCCACTTCTACACATTTGTTTTAAGAAAACAAGGGAATGTGCAAAGGTTTAAGTGTAAGTACTCATTAAAGTATAAAAAAGACAATAGCAGACACCCACTGGTGCATCTGTATGTGGAAATTATACAGTTACTGCTTTAAAGGAATAGTGTAGCTCACTGGCAGCACTTGTCTAGTGTATATGAGGTTCTCAATTTAACCCCCAACACCAAAAACTTATTTATTTATTTATGTATTTATTTATAATCATTTATTAATTTAGTACAGGGTCTCGCTATGCAGCTCAGACTTATAGTGATCCTCTTGTCTCAGCCTCCCCAGTGCTAGGATTATAGGCGTGTGCCACCATGCTGGGTTTCAGGGGCTAGCATGGCATGTGGTACTGGGAATTAAATCTGAGTCCTTGGACTTGTCAGGCAGGCACTTAAATCACCAAACTATCTCCCCAGCCCCAAAAATTTAATTTATGAAATAACCAAAACAAGCTTGGTGGCGCACACCTGTATCCCAGGACTTGGGAGGATGGAGCAGGAAGATCTCCGTGAGTTTGAGGCCATCCTGAACCACTTAGCAAGAGCCTATCTCAAAACAAAGGAGTTGGTGAGATAGCTCCACAGACTAAAGTGCTGGCAGAGGCAGGCTCAGGGACCACACCAGTTTGGTCCCAGCACCACATGCTGTGTCAGCCCCAACCCCAGGGCAGGCTGAGTAGACCAGAGTCGCCAGAGTCCAGGCTCAGTGGCGTATACCTGTAATCCCAGTGCTGAGGAGGCTGAAAGCAGGAGGATCACCATGAGTCTAAACAAAGAATGAATGGCATACAGATAGTCACCAATTAAAAACTTCTTTTAACAAGAATTTACTAGGTTATTAAGTGCGTGTCCAACTCAAGGTAGAATGTTTTGTATTTAGTGGTGTCTCACTACCTAGTGATCATCCTGTGTTCAGCCTCCCAAGAGCTGGGATTGGGGCTGGGGAGATAGCTCAGTGGAATAAGTGCTTGTCTGGCAAGCAAGGGTCCTCAGTTCAATCCCAGGTGCCGCAAAAAAATGAAAAAGATGAAGTCAAGAGCTGGGATTATAGGTGCGCACCACCAGTCTCAGTTGCCATCTCAGTGGGCCCTGGGGGCAGGGCTGGCACCCTGATCTGTAGCTGCCTAAGCAGGCGCTTTAATCCACTGAGCTATTTGGCCAGCCTAAGATAGAATGGGTTTATCAGGACATAACCTCATTTAAAGTGTGGGAATGGCCCCACATAGTAAACCCCATTTGAAATCCCAGTTACTGGAAAAGCATGAGGCATGAAAATCACAATTCTGTCAGCTTTAGCAATCTGAGATCCTTTCTGAAATAAAATAAATAGCCAGGCAAGGCAACATATGCCTGTAGCCTTAGTAAGAAGGTGAGCCGGGTTGGGGGATAGCTCTGCAGTTTAAGGTGCCTGCTTAGGCAAGGACCACAGTTCGATCCCAGCACCACATGCTACGCCAGCCCTGCTCCCAAAGTGGGCTGAGCCAGCCACAAAAAGTAATAATAATAAAATAAAATGAAAATAAGAAGATGAGACAAAATTACAAGTTCAAGTCCATCCCAGGCAGCTTCTTTTTTTGTCTTTTTGAGACAGGGTCTTGCCGTGCAGTTCAGGCTGGCCTTGAGCTCACTTCTGTAGCCCAGACTGGTCTCAAACTCAAACCAATCCTCCTGCCTTAGCCTCTCAAGTGCTGGGATTACAGGCGTGCGCACCACGCCCAGTTCATCCCAGGCAGCTTCTAAAAAAATTTTTTCTTGTTGATTTTCCTAATAGACAATAAGTACTGGCTAAAAATACTTCCTCAAGTCAGTGGTGGCTGCTGTGTAAGAAATTGAAATCAAGCTGAGTGTGGTGGCACACAACTGAAATCCCAGCACTCCGAATGCTGAGACCAGAGAATCTCTTGATCGACAGCCAGCCTGAGCTACATAGTTCAAAGTTAGCCTGAAGCCATAGTAAGGCCCTCTCTCACCATAAAGCAAAGGGAACAAAGAAATTGAAGTTAGTAGTTGGGCTGCGAATGTGTAGCCCAGTGATAAGAGCATTTAACCTAAGTTCAGAACTCTGGGTTTGATCCCCAGCAGTGCAAGCAAAAAGGGAAAGAAAGGCATAAAGATTTAGTGGTATACCTTAAAGTTGACTGATGGATACTGAATAGTACAAATATGAGGTTGAGTCTAGGTAACACTATTACAATAGGGTAGCTTAAATGTTAAGTTTTCAAATTGATATTTTTTAGATATACTAGATGACCTGAGTGTTCTCAGTCTGTGCTTGGTAGCTACAGATAACCAGATGAAGTACATAATTGGCTGAACAATATGCAAATGTTTATGTAGCCAAAAACTTTATATTGCCAAAAACTTAAGAATTCAAGCTAGGTGTGGTGGTGCATGCCTGTAATCCCAGCACCTGGGAGTTCGAGGCAGAAGGATCACTGCAAGTTGGAAGCCAGCATAAACTGGCTTTGAAGTGAGCTCAAGGCCTCAACCCTGTCTCAAAAAAGACCCAAAAAGAGAAGAATTCACTAATGATATCAGAAAGTTAGTACTTCATGTAAGTGGTTGATGAGAAAATTGGTTTAACTATTTATTTGTGGGATAGTCATCTCTAGGAAGTAAAGCTTGGAGGGGAAAAACTTAATTTTTTACCAAACTGCTACATGGTTTTACTTTTTAAAACATGTTTGTTACTTGTATAAGGAAGTGACCGACCAAAAGTACTGTGTTAATAATTTTAGGCAAAGTTACAAGAGTCCATTGAATATGAAGATTTGGGAAAAAATAATTCCATAGAAACGATTGCACTAAACCTCAAGAAGTCAGATAGGTAAGTTTGATCAATGGTAAATTTGAAGCAGAACAGTTATGTAACAAGCCACTGATGAATACATTCTGCAAGTATGGCACTCATTTTTTTAGTCAGCATAGGGGGCTTTCAGGTTAGCTCAGTGGTTTAAGCCCTTGTGCAGGCAATTCCAGTCAGATCCAGGGGATGGTGGTTTGATCCCCAGGCCCACTGTTAAGGCAGCTTGAGCCAGCCAAAAAAATCCTCAGCCTTTGGAGGCTTGCCAGTTTATCATCATAAAATTACAATGTCACCTTGTCTTAAAAGTTTACTTTCGTAGGCTGGATGTGGTGATGAGGCAGAAGGATCACTGAGTTCAAGGCTAGCCTGGGCTACAAAGTGAATTGAAGTCCAGCCTGAACTAAATAGACCATCTCAAAAAAACAATTTTTGTTGTTCTTGTTCTCTCTGCCCACTCCCTATTTTTTTTTTACTTCTGTATATCTTAACAAATTATCCTGGAGGAGCTAGGGAGATAGTTCTGTGGCAAAAGTGCCTGCCTGGCAAGTTCAAGGTCATGAGTTTGAACCCTGGTCCCACAAAAAAAAGAAAAAGAAAAAAATTACCCAAAACGATCGAAGAAAACATTGTTAATTTTGCATCATTGTATTCTTTTCTTTTCTTTTTTTTTTTTTTTGGTGCAGGGTCTCACAACACAGTTCAGACTTGTAGTGATCGTCCTGTCTCAACCTCCCCAGTGGTAGGATTACAGGTGTGTGCCACCATGTCATCTGGCATGCACGCCCAGGACAGGGCTGGCATGCAGGAATCAA
Organism: Capromys pilorides; assembly: GCA_004027915.1. NCBI lineage: Eukaryota > Metazoa > Chordata > Mammalia > Rodentia > Capromyidae > Capromys > Capromys pilorides. The sequence continues at coordinate 18,838 of PVKN010010318.1, forward strand.
ACCCAGGTCCTTACACTTGCCAGGCAGGCATTTAGACCACCAAGCTATCTCCCTGGCCTCCATTGTATTGTTTCTTATTTCTATTATGAGCATTTATACTGAAATATCTGGAGTGGGGAATGGTGGCATTGTGAGAGTTGGGATTTTTTTTGCTTGAGAAGAAGTATTTTGACCATTAAAATGTTGAGAATGAGAAGTTAGACATTGACTACCTTTAACATTTGTGAGCCGTTATGTTTTCTGTGCTTTCAGGTATTACCACGGTCCAACTCCAATCCAGTCAGTGCAGTATGCAACAAGTCAGGACATTATTAATTCTTTTCAAAGTATTAAACAGGAAATGGAAGCTTATACACCCAAGTTAACTCAGGTAACTTTCTGTTTAAAGTCAAGAATTTGTTTCTTTTTTTGGTGAGGAGGTGGGAGTGTTTACAGCTTGTTCAAGGTCTTACTGCTAGATCAGACTTGTAGTAATCTGCCTGTTTTTTTACAGCCTCTCAAGATGATAGGCTTGCACCATTATGCCCAGTCTCAATTGCCATCTCAGCACACCCCAGGGCCTCAGCCAGCACAGCAGGCAGGGGATCGAACCCTTAGCCCCTGCACCTGCTTGCAGGAGCTTTAATCTGCTGAACTATTTGGTCAGCCCTAAAGTCCAAGAATTTCTATGCTGTAGTTCCTGCTTCAATTTCTGAGCACAACCAGAATGAACTAGCTGATAATATAATTGAATTTAAAGACATTATTTCCACTAAGTGAATTTTTAAAAATCAAAATATAAGGACAAAAGGTGTTTGGCTTATCAAGAAGCATCTAAATGTAAAGGAGAGGGCCAGAGAGATTGCTCAGTAGAATATGCACTTATCTGGCAAGCGCAAGGTCCTGAGTTCAATCCCTGGCACTGCAAAAAAAAAAAAAAAAAAAAATTAAATGTAATGGAGAATGGTACAAAATTCCAAATTTTTCACTTCAGAATGCCCATTTCTACTGCTAAAATATTCCAGATTGCCTGTTACCAGGCATTACTCTGGATGTTCTGCTTAAGTCCAAACTCCATATATAAGATGGAGCTCTATTATCTCATTTTTCTCACCTTTCACATTTTAGTCAGCAAGGACCAGGGAGATAGCTCAGCAACATAAGCACCTGACTGGCAGACACAAGGTTCCAAGTTTAATCCCTGGTACCGCAAAAAAAAAAAAAAGTTAGCAGTTCTGTCAGTTTGTTCAGTATTTCTTGACTCTATCAACTTAGGTTAGGCAAAGTTGATAAGCTTTCCACAGTGTCATTGCAAGTTGGTTTGTTTTTTGTGTTTTTTTTTTTTCTTTCCCAGCGTAACTTGGGTTTTTTTGTTTGGTTTGGTTTTTTGTCTTTTTGAGACAGGGTCTTGCTATGCAGTTTAGGCTGGCGTTGAGCTCCCTTTTGTAGCCCAGGCTGGTCTCGAACTTGCAGTGATCCTCCTGCCTCAGCCTTCCAAGTGCTGGGATTATAGGTGTGCACCACCACGCCCGGCAAGTTATTTTTAAAAATACATTTTACTCTGGCATTTTGAAGCACTCCATTATCTCACTTCATTTCTGTAGTAGTAGTCCAAGTGCTTTTACTGAAATGTAAGACCAGTTTAAAATCTTACATTTAAATCAAATCTGGGAGCCGGTGAGATGGTTCCGTGGTCTAAAGCGCCTGCTTAGGAAAGCTTAGGCAACTGCAGGGTCCAAGATTGAATCACCGACACCACATGCTGCGCCAGCCCCGCCTCAGGGTATAATATTTTTTTAAATAAATAAATAAATAAAATCTCCCCCACGCACACACTGAGGCAGTTGAGACTGGGCATGATGGGATGCGCCTATCACTTGGAAGGCTGAAAACAGGAGGATCCCTAGAAGTCCCGATCTATGTAGTGACACCCTGTAGACCCTGTCCTAAATACAGAAGGATATATATATTATATATGTATATATATTTGTATATTTTGGAGGCTTTCAGGTTAGTGCAGTGGTTTAAGCACTTGTGCCAGTAATCCTAGTCAAGAAGGGGACGGTGGTTCAATACACAGACACATCTTAAGGCAGCCTGAGCGAGCCAAAAAAAATCCTAAATCAAATGTTTATATAAATAAATTTCTTCTTTTTTTGGGGGGCAGCTCAGCCCTTGGGGGCAAGGCAGGCATCGCATGTGGTGCCAGGGATTGAACTGCAGTCCATAGGCTTGCCTGAGCAGGTGCTTTAGACTACTGAGCTATCTCACCAGGCCATATACATAAATTTCTATCATAGCTGTTCCACTAATGGCTTATTCCTCCCATAGCCACGAGTACCTGGCACTTGAAAGGCACTGGTGGAATAGATAAATTACGTCCATAAATGTTAATACTCAGTGGAAAGATATTTTCCCCTTTGGGTTATGTTTGTTCACTTCCTTGAAAATTAAAGAGGAGCTGGCGAGATAGTGGTCTAAAACACCTGCTTAGGCAAGCTTAGGCAACCACAGGGATTGCAGTTCAATCCCTGGCACCACGTGGTGCACCAGCCACACCCCCAGGACAGGCTGAGTCGGCCATAATTTAAATAAATAAAGTTTAAAAAAGATGAGAAAATTAAAGATAAAGGGCTGGTGGCATAGCTCACTGCAAGAGCACTTGCCTACCATATACAAGCCGCAAGGCTGGTGAGATGGCTCAGCGATCTAAAGCACCTGCTTAGGCAAGGTAGGCAACTGCAGGGACTGTGGTTCAATCCCCAGCACACCACATGATGTGCCAGCCCCACCCCCAGGGCAGGCTAAGCTGGCCATGAGAGAGAGAGAGAGAAGAAAGATTTTTAAAAGTAAAATATGCAAGGCCCTCAATTCAGTCCCCCTCACATAAAAAAAATAAAAAAAACAACACATTCCTATTCTGGTGATACTTTTTCTTCCTTTAGTCCCTATCAGAGATATGTGTGGACATGTTGTGTACTGTTTTACACTGTTTGTGATTGAGCCCAGGATTTCTCAGCATGCTAAGCTACATTCCTAAGCCTGATAATACATTTTACATTTTAATTGTTTGCTTCCTTTAAACTTAGCTTTACTTTCAATTGTTGATGCTTAAGAAAGGTCTTAGGTAGAAAAGCTTGTAAGTTTTCTTTTCTTTTTTTTTGGTACTGGGGATTGAACTTAGAACCTTAGGCTTGCCAGGCAGATACTTAATCTACTGAGGTATCGCCCTGGCCCCTGTAAGTTTTGAGTTTATAGTGGGCTTGGCTTGTTATGATAGTCCCCTGTTATGCATAGGGAGCACCTTGCAAGATACCCAATGGAGGGCCCGTGAGATAGCTCAGCGGTCTAAAGCGCCTGCTTACGCAACCTGAGGGACCTTGTTCCGATCCCTGGCACCACATGCTGAGCCAGCCATAAAAAATAAAGTTTAAAAAAAAAAAAAAGATACCCAATGGATGCTGCAACACACAAACCCTATAATTTAATGCTTTTTCCATTTTAAATAACTGCTTACCAAGCACTGTGGTTGTAGCATTAGCAGTTGGAGGTACAATAGCAAAAAATAGGATGAATTTTTTTTTTTTTTAATATTAGGAAAGGGTCTATAGGGTGTTCAGGTCTCACTACTAGATTAGACTCGTAGTGATCCTTATAGGCTCCCAAGAGCTGGGATTATAGGCATGCGCCACCATACCTAGTCTCAATTGTGGTCTCAGTGTGCCCCAGGGGCGGGGCTAGTACTGCAGGCCTAGAGATCAAACCCCATTCCCTGTGCCTGCTTGCAGGTGCTTTAATCTGCTGAACTGTTTGGCCAGCCCTTAGCATGAATTTCTTTGGACTTTACAACATCACACACAGATGATTTTTTTACCCTTTTTTTTTTTTTGCGGTGCCAGGGATTGAACTCAGGACCTTGTGCTTACCAGGCAAGCACTTACTCAATGGAGTTATCTCCCTGGCTCCTCTACCATAATTCTTAATAACCTCCGCATTCTCCAT
>PVKN010010319.1:0-22753 GCA_004027915.1 Capromys pilorides
ATGCACACAGGGACCGACTCACTCACCAGCCCGAATGTTTCTGGTGGCACCACTCACAGGAGGGCAACACTGAAAAAGAAATAGTAAAATAGATAACCGATCTGCGTTGTTGTCATCATCTTAGATAATATATAGCAGCGAGAATAATCAACCAGGCTTTGGTTGAGCTCTCCAGTAGGAGAAGCCAGAGGACAGCAGATCCCCAGGGGGAAACACCCAGATCTGGACACCAGTAACCCACAGCTTGCGCCACCGGTCGGGGGCTGGGGGGCTTGGGGGGGCGGGGAACGGACCACATGCCGCGAGCCTCTTCCTGGCCTGTGCTGGGGATTCCCTGGGTGCACTCTTGTGTGTGCTTGGACCCAAACTTTCCCTTAAAGAAGAGCCTAGCTGGTGTGTACAAAGTGACTTCAAAGCTGACCATCCCCTTAGCAGGAAGTGCAGGAAGAAAGCCCACTAGAGGTCCCGAACAGTGACTATAGACCAGCCTGAAGCCCTCAGAGATGAATGGTAGTATCTGAAACAAACCTCTGTAGATTAACAAAGTTTATTTTTAATTGTTGGACATATGAAACTTGGGATGAAGAATGCTCATTGTTGACATGTTTGAAAATAGTTGTAGGAGAAAGAAAAGAATTCTAGCTAAGTGCCCAGTCACAAAAGGCCTCCATGTCCCTCCATGATTTTACCTCACAGAAGACACGGATGAGTGCCGCTCCCTGTGCCATTCAGCAAGCTTATTTGTGGGCTTAATATCAGGAAGACAAACTCCGTGGAAACTCCTGACAATACCACAACCAAATACCCTATGATCACACTGCCTTAAAGGATTAGCAGGTTTTGTCTTTCAGTCTTATTTTCGTATATTATCATAAGAAAGAAGACAGTGGTAGATTTCTAAAACCTATATTAGAAAAAAAAAACAAGGGTGCTTTGAAAAGATTTTTCTTTGTAAATACCTAGTATATGCACTGAGAATGAAATGTAAAGAAAATGCTTTAGAAAATAAAGAGGGTTATGAATAAAATTTGAAATTATGCCCAGGACAGGAAAAGGTCAGTAGCCACTGGGGAATACGTTCACAATTTCTGAAAAATACAGTCCACAGCTTTTAAAGCTAGTTTTTCCTTAGAAAAAGATTCTTAATGAATGATGAAGATGTTAATTCAAAGGTATGCTCTGTCCGGGCCAGGCAGAGAGCTCAGTGGCATGAGAGCTGACCTGGCAAGTGCAAGGTCCTGAGTTCAATCTGCTGTAAAATTATGCCCCTTTCCTAAAGCATATGGACTTGGGAATTACACTTAGGTTTGTAGGCTTAAGAAATGTAAAGGGAAATATTGTGTCAACGCTTAATGTCACAGTAGACACGTTTATTCTCACTATTACATCTCACCCAGGTGTGAAACAGAGCAAATGTGCTTAATTATAATAATGAAGATTAGTGGGGTACAGGAGGGGCCACTTAGGGTGGCACAGACCAGACTGAGGAGAGGGGAGGACACCATGCATATGCCTCCCAGGCAACGGGTGGGCTCCTCCTCAGCAGAATGTCCTGCGTCCCCACCGGCAGCCGTGCTGCTGCGGCTCATCCCAGACCCGGACCTCCCCTGCCAGGAAATCAAAGTGTCTGGATGAGAGAGGGCAGGGAATAGACAAATAAATAAGAGCATCTGGGCCTCAACTTTTGACAAGTGACACAGCCAAGAGTAAGCGCCTCCCGCCCCAGCTGGGAGAGATTCCATCTCTCACATTATGCAGATGGGTTTTACTGGTGCTGCCTGCTATTTCGGTCAGGGTGGTTCTCATTACTACTTTTACTATGTGAATGACAAGACTGTGTATCTGTTTTAACAGGGACACATACATAATTACTCTGTGCAGAAATTTTCTGAAGTGTCAAAATATGAATTAAAGCACCAACACTTTTTTTTTAAAATGCTTTCATAGGAGGCTGCAGCATGTTGCTTACAGGAAAAGGTTGGTAAAATGGATGATGAGAACATTTGTACGGAGGAGTTTCTGAACTATCAGCTATTTATTTAGAGGAGGTCTCTGCTCTGGGTATATTAGAGGTGATTCTTAGAGGGAACCATGTAGATATACAAAGAAGGCCAGGCAACTCAATGGCCTCACACTGCATGACTGAGATGAGAAGTCACAGCGTCCCTCAGATGGGCGAGACACTGCCTTCTCGCCATGCCCTGAGGGACATGCATTTGGTGGACAGAGGACAACAGGCTGAAGTCATCAGATACTAACTGCAAACAACCAGTGCTTTCATCTGATCAGACCAAAATACTGGCAGTAAAATGTGACAACCAAAGAAAAATGGCTTCCACAGCTTGCTGTCTTACAACCTGCCCTCAAAATTCTGCCTACTGAGCCTTTTCTGGGAAGGATCGTGGCTCAAGGGCCACATGTAGTTCTTTCTCCTGACCCCAAATTTCTCAGCTTTGAGAGCCGAGCTTTCTTCCCAGCGACTCGCCTGCCTGACTGAGAGCAGGATCCTTGCAGCCCTTCTGCTTGCTCATTGTGAGAGACATTGCAGAATTCCCGGGCCCCTCATGGTGGAGAGAGATTAGGCCAAAGACTGGCGCGGCCAGGTTCAGCTCTGTCCTCTTATGGCCGGGGACCGCCCAGGAGATAGTACACTCTTGTTATTTTTCAAAAGGGAGCCACTTAAGGTGCAGGCATGGTGGAAGGTATGACTGGCAGCGTGTCTCTTGGTGCCTGGCCAGGTTTCTTCCTAACTTTGCCCACTGCAGCCACACAATCCAACATGTAAGACATTCCCAACTACAAAAGTATTTTCTGCTCTTTTGCTAGTGTTTTTGTTTTTACCATTGAAGAGATTTTTCCAAGTCAATATCTTCATTCCCTTTGATTTACAAACACTTTGCTTAATACACAAGTCTGGGCAAAAAACAGAAATGAAATCTAGGCTCATTATCCTGTGAGGTAGGAATAAATCATAGTAGCAGCACGAATTTAAACAGGAACCCCGGGGGGTAAGCGACAGTGAGTTAGCTGGCATTGATACATAAAGGCTTGCTGGGAATTTTCTTTGGTATAAAAGAGATTTTTTAAAGGTAGAATTTTGTTCATAGACTCTGGGGCTGAAACCTAAAAGTTATAGTTTCCTCCCTCTTGGTCTGCTAGAGAAAAAAGCTTCCTAAAATTCCCTAGGAAATAATTTTGTCAGCCCCCAAGAAGAGCTTGTGGGAAAGGTGGGGGACAGGTGGCCAACGGGTAAATAATAATTACTACTGATGAATGTGGTGGTTATTATTTTAATCAGAAGATTATAGACATTGTGCTTAAACCAGTGTATAAAGTAATTTCGCTACATCGCTGAATGTCAGAGAATTAATTAACTTTTACAGTGTTGCAGCGTGAAGGAAAGACCCATTTTATAATTCTTTCATCAAAGAACTTTATCACAGCTTAGGACTTATACTTCCCAGGGAACCGGGAAGTCTGGGAAATGAAACTTTTCCAGGGTCTTTAAGCACCTGCTAATTAATCTTAGGTAGACATCAGTTGAGAAAGTCGGCTAATTGGTCTGTCTGTATTTGTGATTTTAATAAAATCTTAATGCTATGCTTTGCCTGTGAATTTTCCTATTGTACTTAGTAAGCCACTGTGTTCTCATTGACAGGTTTTTCAGCCAGTCATGTAATTATTGTTTAAGTTTCTGTTTCAGATGCAGCATTTGATTCAGTTAGGAGACCTAAACTAAAACCTACATGACTTTTATATATATTGAGGTAATTTTATCTATGTGCTTTACAAATGCGCTTGCCATGGCAGAAGCATGTTTATCTCTTATCTCTTAACACAACCCCTTCGTAATCATGAAGACTTTGTCCAATGGCAAGACACTAAGAATTTCAGCTAAAACCCCTCTCTGACCCTCTTCTAGGTCCTGGTGGCTGCTATGGACAAAGTCTTGGAGGAACAGCCTGGTGGGGGTGGGGGACCGGACACCCAGCACAGCAGGGCCTGGCCAGAGCTCAATACTCTGTGCCCCGTGTGACCCAGTGTGGACCTGGAAGTGCTCAGGGTTTCATTGGCACCCCGGACCGTGCCTGGCTCTGGGTGTGTTCTGAGCAATCAGGGACACAGTGTATTAGAACACAGCTTAGAAACGCCATGCATTGTGGGCTTGTGTAATAATGTGTGGCCTATTGTCATTACCTCCTTGCGTCTACTTTTATTAGCCTCATTGGGATTTATTTAGGTCCTTATGGCAAAGAATGTAAGCTGTGGAGAAGGGACTTAAGCCGAGTCCGCTACACCGAGCTGGTCATGCGGGCCCAGGGTGGGAGGCACCCTCAGCCCTTCCAACCAAGTGTACCATGGGTCACCGGGCTTGGAAGAAGGTGGAATGGAAGAAGCATGTTAGCTCCATGCGCCAGTCTTTGGCCAATCTATTGGCACTTGCTCTTCTGCTTTACAAGTTTAAGACCCTTTGAACTGATTTCTAAGTAATATTACAGCATGGCCCTATGATCCATGCCAGTGAACACCTTAGTTCTATCTTACAAACTGAAAAAAAAAAAAATGACATAGTCCTCCTTCCATTATGTTGATGGAGATTTTAAAGAACAAGTCAGAAATAAATCAAATTAATTTGCTCAGCGTTTTTTTTAAAAAAAAAAAAAAAAAAAAACCCTGCTAGCCAATGCAACTAATCCAGGGCACGGTTCAGGACAGTGCTGCTTGTGAATTATTACAGTGCTGGGCCCAATGTGAGCTGAGCCCTGGGGAGAGATCAGACCTCTGAGCTCCAGCCGGGCAGGTGCCTCTGCAGGGCTCCCAGCGCTGCACTTCATATGTGCACTCAACGCTCGCTGTGTGTGTGCACGTATGTGTATGTGTGTGTGTGTATGTGTATGTGTCCCTCGCTCCCTCCCTCCCTTCAGGGTCTCACTATGTAGTCCAGGCTGCTTTTGAGCCTTGAACTCAGGATGGCCTCACACTTGCTGTGACCCTCCTATCTCAGCCTCCCAAAGATGGGGATTGCAGGTAGGTGCCGCCACCCTTGACATCTACCTCCACTCATTCTCACACTCTCTGAGCCACAGAAAGTTCTCTAGTCTTACGCACATGGAGGAGGCTGTGACTCCGAGTTCAGGAGCAACCTGTCCCATGGCATGCAGCGGGCAGCACAGGTGATGGTGGAGCAGGGACACAGAGTCAAGACTCTGGGCCCCAAACCTAGACCTCCTTCCGTTCACCCCTGTGGGGACCAAGGGGAGGAGCGGCACCAGCAGACCACGGAGGAGGGAGAGTCACGATGACTCTGAGGTCAGGAGGATGCTGCCCGGTGCTTGGTAGAGGACAGAGCAGGGTAGCCGGAGAGACTTCTGAAGAAGCCTGGAGGAACTGGGGAGAAGAGGAGGCACCAGAAGAGGAAGACCACAGGAGCCCAGCAGGGAGAAGCGGGTAGAGACCTGGCTGAGCTCAGGGCCTGCTTGGGCAGCAGCGTCTGCTCTGGGCCAGGCCGGGTTAGCAGGAACAGCGGCCCTCCACTCGGGCCTCGCAGCCACCCTGGGGCTGGCCATGGTCTCGCAGAGGTTGGGAGGAAAGTCCACCAAGGTCTGCACAGCTGCCCAGAGCCAGAGGGAATGCTGGGAAATGATGAGGTAAAGAGGCGTAGATCTCCATTGAGCCAGTGGTTCCTCCTGAGGCCTGCCCCAGCCTCCCTGCCTCACAGCCCTAAGCACCTTCCACAGTGCTCAGTCAGCGTAATGGAGCACGGCTGCTGCAGGAGTGTGAGGTGCTGCCTGCCTATACCTCATGCGTGCCTGAGAGGCATCCCGCCACCGTGCCCCAAGGACTTGGCCATCTGTTATTCTTCGGTCATCTCATCTTGTCATTTTAATCTCGTCCCACTCTGTGGTGACCATTCCTCTGCTGTTAAGCACAGATCCCTTTCATAGACGTGGGCCTGCTGGATGCTCCTGGAGACAAACAGAGAGGTTAAGGAGTTTGCTCCAAACCACAAGGGGAGTCCAAGACCGAGCGTCTGGATTTGGCTCCAGGAGGCACTTGCCCCAGCCACCTCATGGAATGCGGGGGCACACTGTGGCTTCCCATTTGGGGCAGTGGGTGGTCATGCCCTTGGTTTACTTCTGCTTGGCTCCATGGTTGGGTGGGGACAGAACCTAAGATATTGACTCCTGGGCCCTTGCGGGAAGCCTGATGACCCTGTCCCAGAAGTCAAGGTGATGCCTGTTAGACTGCAGTGCCACTTCCATCATCCACCTATCCATGGCACTACCTTCCCAGTAGCCCTAATAACTGGGTTTATTCTAACACCTCCCAGGAAAGACACCGGGCGCTGCCCATCTTTATCTTCCAAGAAACTCTCCACATCTAATCAGTAGAGCCTGAGCTTCTTCTTGCCTGCAGCCCGCGTTCAGCTGAAGTGTTCTCTCTCATCTACACCATGCTGACTTGCCCAGGCGCAGGCTGAGGCAAGGGCTACAAGAGAGAGGCGAAGGTTGCGACAGGGCTGCAGGACAGGAGGGCTTCTCTGCACCCCGGGGAAGGCTATCAACGGCCTTCCTGTGGTGGGCTTCTATAAGGGCTGAGAGTAAGGTTCACCCTAGGAGCCACACTAGGATGCCCACAGGTTGGAGGGGTAGGGCCCAACGGCAGGGCTGGTGACGAGACAGTGGTGCATGCATTGGGTGGCAAGATGACAGCTGTCACTGGGATGAGCGATGAGGACCTTGGGAGCTTCCTATGTGTGTGTGACGGCGTCTGTCTAGATGTCCCCCTCAAAGTCTCACTTGCCCACAGGTGGAGCTTCCCAGCCATGCTTGGGTCTAGAGTGTGTGTGTGCGCGCCTCAAGTGGTCCTAGGACTAAGGCTGCCCCACCTGGGTGTGATAGCTGCCTGCCCTCAGGGCGAGCGGGAGGCCGGGTTAGCGCCTGAGGGACAGAAATGAGGCTGCAGCCGTAACTTGCTGCAATTGCCGCCTTCTGCTCACCACAGTCTCTCCTCCGCGACATCTTTCTGCCAAGCCACCCTGGCTTGGAGCCAGGCACCTAGGACTGAAACCTCTACCAACTATGGGCCAGAAGAGATCTTTCCTCCTTTAGCTTTAGTTGGGTATTATTTAGTGTCTGGTATTTTTGTCAGTTGCTGTATATGTTTACATATGAGAATTTCTTCATTTACAGTGTGACAAAATAGATCCAGGACCCACGAGAGTCTACAGTCTAATGGATCATAAGCTTTCTTAATTTGAAAATAAAAACTAATTAAAGCTTTAAAAATGTGACCATATGAAGCATCTATAAGTAAAGATATATGAGGAGGACATCCGTGGTGGCGTGATTTGTAAGAGAAAAACATTGGATGACCCAGTTGTTAATAGTGATGTGCTCAATCCGGGTCCACAGCACAGCAGTGTGCCATGACTTACTGTTAAATACAAGAACGTGCGTCACACGGTAACACGAAACGTAACTTTCTGAAAAAGGTGAACACTGTCTGTCTGCATCTTCACGCATGGATGTGAACATGAAGGATGTGGAGCCCGTGTGTGGCAGGCGAGGAACACAGCACGCACCGGGGCGACATCCAAAGATGGAAGGGAGGGAGACAATTTTTAAAACCCCTTCATTACGTCAATTATTACCCTGGGTATTTCCTTGCATTTTTACAAGCTCGTAAATTATGTTGTCCATAGAAAAAGGCCGGGTATCATTAGTGCTTTTAGTTTTAAAAATTTTTGCTCATATGTATTTTTGAATTTCCCTCAAATAATTGTTTTAGTGATGAGGAACAAAATCATGTCAAATGTTACCATTTAATTGAACATGAAATAATTATTTTACAGCCAGATCTACTAGAGACCTCGCGGCGCTCAGGCGGCAGAGGCTCGTCCGCGGTGCCGTGGGAGCATCAGTGTCCCTGGGGCAGGGAGCTCGGCAGGGCTCAGGACGCGATGTTCTGCAGAATTTAATTACCGAGAGCCCGCGCCAAGGCTGGATCCCAGAATTCCAGAGATTCGCAGTAAATCAGAAGCTGCCTCAGGAAAGTCGGCTCAGGCACGGGCTTCTAAGACCCCGCTCAGGCACCGGCTGCTTCACAACGTTTTGGCAGAGCTGAAAGTCTGCTCAGAAAACAGCAGGGCAGAGCTGAGCGTGAGACTGCTTTTGTCTTCTTCCACTTGCAAAATATTCCCAGAATGTTTTTCTTCTTCCTTAAATAGCCTGGACCTGCTTACAGGCTGGTCTCCAAGATGCTAGGACAGATAGTTGCGGAGGAAGCTCTCAGTACCAGCCTTTGATCCCCCGCGTGGCTTTGGTGGCGCTCAGCACAGTCTGTGACTTTGTCTGCATTTGTGGTTTAATTTCTACTTTCTTCCTCAAGCTGTTTGCTGTCCCCCGTGTTGCCCGTGCTGGTCATACCAGTGGGTGACAAGAGAGCTTCACACTCATTTGCTACACGAATGTGAGTAGGTGGCAGCCACACTCCTGGCGTTCAGATCCTTAGACACAAGCAGTGGTGCACACCTAGGATCCCCGCCCTTGGGGAAGCTGAGGCAGGAGGGTTCCAGTTACGCACCCCACCTGCAGAACTTAGTGACTTAGTGATACTCTGCCTCAAAATGAAAACAAAAGCCTGGCAATGTGGCTCAGGGCAAAGGCCCTGGGTTCAACTCCAGTCCTCCTCTTAAGAAATCTTCACCCTGTAGTTTAATAACTTGGGACATTTCTTTCAGGAAAAAAAAAATATTTTCTAACATTTTTTGTATAATTAGAAACGTGTAGGCTGAAAGTACTTTACAAAGAAAACAGAGTCACTCACTACAGAAAGGCAATTTTGTTCCCTAAAGCTATCATTAGACACGTGACAACCTGAAAGATCTGTGAAATATTCTGAAGGAGGTGACTTCCTTGTGGTTAAGAGAAGGTACGGATCAGAATCTCTGTCCTTTCTGTTCCCCGGAGTTTGGCATGGCATCTTCTAAATATTTATTCAGTGGATAGATGTTGACTGAACAGAGAGCTCTAATTGCAGGATCTGGCTGTGCTTACCATTCTGGGCTCTGCAAGGTCAGTGTCACTCAGCTGTCCATGTGACAAACCCAGTTCTCTCTGGCAGATCTCGTGGGGTAGGCAGGAGTAGAGAGCAACCAGCAGATCTGTGACCTCTGACCTCTGACCTCTGACCTCTGGCCCCTGGCACTGGATTCTGGGGTCCTGGAGCTCAGAACGGGTGCCTCCACAGTGTCAGCGGTGCAGCTGAAGTCTCTGCCCTCGACTCCTCGCTGCCACACTGCACAGGCACTGGCCTCGCAAGTCCTCTGCTGCCCTACAGCTCCAGCCCTGGGGTGTGGACAGCTAGAGCTGGTCTAACAGCGAGAGCCTCAAGTCAACAGATTTGGGGTGCAGCCGATGGGTGCATCACTTGCCTAGCACATGCAAGGCTCTGGCTTTGGTCCTCGGAACCGAAATAAAAAAATCAACAACTTTTATAAACCCAGAAAAAAGATATGGAATGATGATTTCAACTGTCCACTGCGTGGGCCATACAGCCACTCCTGTATCCGTGTTTCTGTCTGTATGTCCGTATTCAGAATGTTGCTGAAACGTCTCATTTGTGTCTGTTTTCACCTGTGAAAGAACAGAGACATTGAAGGAAATGAGTGTTTATTACTGAATCGATGGACTTACGCGTGCTAAGAACCTATCTTGGGGATGAGAAAAAGAAAACAAAAATATGTAAGGAAGCAAAGATTAATAATAATAATAATAATAATAATAATAATAATAAAAACAGACAGTGAGTATCAGTTCTTACCTTTGGCAGCCTGATTTCATTCCAAGAAAATGAGATACACACCAAAAGAAGAATTAAAAAGTTCCATGCAGGGCCAGGCATGTGTGCCCACGCGCGCGCACGCGCACGTGCACACACACACGCATGTGCACCACTAGTGTGGGCACAGACACAGCCAGGGCAGTGCCATGCCTTGGCAGGAGGGCTCTGGCGCTGCCTCGGCTCTGCCTCCGGCCCCGACTCAGGCCTGGCGCACAGCGTGAGCTGCGGGTGGCAGCAGCCCGGGCCTGAGGACAGGAGGGCAGGAGTGGCAACGAGAGAAAGCGACCCTGCGTGCGTGGGCGGTGTGGCCGCCACAGACCTGACTGCCTGGAGCAGGGCTGAAGGGAGAGCTGAGGCCGGCGGCTTGGAGAGAGTTCGTTTCCTAACCTGGCAGCTGAACAAGCTGCGGAACTGAGGACCACACTTAGGAGTCAGAGCACGGCTCTCGTGGACAATATGGAGGTGGCAGGAAACCTTGCGGTGGACGTGAAGCACCTGCTGGGATCGCTGCAGGGCCGGTCCACCTCGAGCATCCCCTCTGAGCAGCAGGGCCTGGCTCAGCCCCTCTCCCCACAGCTTGGAGAAGCCTCGGGCGCCGGGGAGCAAGGCGGGCTTGCAAGGGCTTCCTTTGCTTTTCTCAAAGGCGCTAAAAATGACAAGCCTTTTAGCAGAGAGTGGCGCTACTGGTGGAGAACACAATGAATGCTGCTTGGGAAAGAAAAGAAGTTATTGAAAAACGCCCAGATGCAGGGAGGAGTGCGAAAAATCTAGCCTCCTCGGGCCCCAAGAACAGAGACAAGGGCAGTTACATCCCAGCGTGATTTCTTTCGGATGAACATGTTCTGACAGCTGTAATTTTATTCTCTTGTTGCAGGGAGAAGCTGTTCTCATGGCACACTGAGAGATGCTGAAGGTGAGGAATGCCACTTCATGTGCAGCGTAAATCGGAAGAGCGCTGCAAGGTTCTTTCTCCTCAGCAGCTGTGTTCTCACAAAGTCAGCAGAACATGAACGTTTCAATGCCTCTGGGACCCAGTTGGGCCTTCCCGAGTCTGCACCCGTCATTCTGTTGTCAGCTGCTGGGGTTGAATTTTGCAATGTGGGGGAGCGGGGTCCTGGATTCAAATCCCAGCTTTTCCAAGGATCCTTTGTGTGGTCTAGGGCCCTTAACTAACTTCACCGAACCCAGGACAGTCCTGAGGATGAGACACAATAAAGTGATGGGTGGAGACTGTTGACTCAAAGGACGCATGCGACATTAACAAGCAGCAGGTGGGTATTAGTGTCGGCGCTTCTGGCTTCATCTTACGATGCTGTATGGAAGTACTGTACTTGGATTTAGTCAGAAGACTTACCTCAGAGAAGCTCAGGCCAGCAGCGGGAGAGTCTCTCTTTCCTCACCTTCAAATAGCTGAGCTATGATGACAAGAATCTCTGTTTGCCTGAATCACAACATTACGGGCGCTCAAAAGCTACTAGACATGCAAATTGTGAACTTTCAGCAACATGAAAGGTATTTTCCCTGGTGGTGGGTGTTCCTCACATGGAGAAGGCCCAGTGCTGGCTGCGTGTCTCCCTCCGGTCCACCAGGCGTGTGCTGCTACTCATCCTAGCAGAGAAAAAAGAACGTGCTTGCCTGCATGCATGGCTTCCCGGCCACGGTCACTGCTGCAAGTCTGGGCCCTGGAGGCTGTGTAACACGACGAGCCGGCTGCTGCAAATGTGCTCAAATTTAGAGAGTGACACCCTGATACACGGACTGCTTCCGCCTCTATGCCATGCACCAGCGTCGTGGCTGTCACCAGGAATGCCCTCTGGCATCAATTAACATAGGAGTAACTGCACTTCTGAAAAATCTCAAAACTGGGGTGCAGTGAGCAAACAACGAAGCTTTCTGCATTGGAGAGCAATGCCTGGCTGATCTTGGAAGAAGGCTAAAAACAACATTGACAATGCATTTTGCACTGAAGAGTAAAAGACCTAAAGATCCTAAAGTGACAAGTGTCACTTGAGTAAGATGTCAGAGGCTTCGGGAGGAACAGGTGGACAGGGTGGCGCAGGAAACAGGAACTGGAGCCTTCACCCATGTGAGCCCCAGCCCTTTGCAGGGAAGGAGCGCCGTAAGTGATTCTTTCAACAAGCAGAAGAGATAGAATTTAAAGACTGTCCCCACCTTGATTTGTTACTTTATGGTTTTAGGAGGAAAGTTCTGGGGTGGGAAGGGGGCCACCTCGGGAAACACCGCAAGGAAGCAGAGCTGTCACAGGCTTTGTCTGCACAGGCTGAGCCTCCCCTGCTCCCCCTTGGCTTCCTTGTTCTCCTCAGTGCTCAGCCTGGAATTCCAGGCAGGTGTAGGAAGTTCCAGGGTGAAGGTGGAAGCAGAGGCTGTCACTGCCCAGACAGGAGCCGCTGCACTCAGACTGGATTCCAACGATTGCACGGAAACCTGCAGGTGGGGAGCTGGGACAAGGGTTGCTAGGGTCTTGAAATGTGAAAGTGAAAGAAGGAATCAGGAGAGCCGGCCCACTTTCTTCACTACTGAGGATGCTTTTCCTGGATGAAGCTTCGCAGGGACACGAAATAGCATTTGTCAGGCTAAGGTCACCTGTGATTTTTCTGCTCCATTGCCAGTGACCACATGCAGCAGCTGAGTCTACCTCATAATTTTCAGTGCACGGCCCCTTTAAAAAAAATACTATGCTGGGCCCAGGAGGTAGCTCAGTGGTATAAGTGCTGGCAAGGTCCCGAGTTTGATCTCCAGTACAGGAAAAAAAAGAAAAAAAAAAACCGGGGGCTGGGGAGATAGCTCCGTGGCACAAGTGCCTACCTGGCAAGTGCAAGGTCATGAGTTTGAACCCTGGTCCCGCAAAAAAAAAAAAAAAAAAAAAAACCTATGCTGAAGAAAGGAAATTTCTCAGATTTCAAGATGGGGAGATGAGATAGCTATGTTTGCTGGATAAACGTGGCCTTGTAAGACAATGTGAGAGTGTGGTAATTTTTAAAAAGCAACTCAGAGATCTGCGTAGTCTCTGAGACTTTTGACATTGAGGACGAATGTCTAAAATATTTACAAGACAGAGTTTCTGTTTGGGAAAACGGCAAGATGGAATAGCAAGAGGGACGAAGGCAAAAGAATGTGCTGCAATAAGTAAACCGTGTTTGGGGCCGATCATTTGAGGAAAGAAAAACTTTTCTTCCAACCAGGAAATAAGAAGGACGCCAAGCTCTTAAGAGCTTCAAAATGTAAACAGAGTGGGTGTGAGCCGGCAGTGGAGAACAACTAGAGCCCGTGAAGCTTCCAGGGGAAGAGTGGGCGCGCAACCGCAAAAAAGAATGCGAGGCACGGAGGCAAAAATAGAGAGGCATGCGGATCCATAGGAATACGAAAGACATCGAGAGACCCAGAGACGGAGAGGCAGGGATGCGCCTCAGTGCGCCTCAGGGCGCAGAGCCAGGCAGATAGCAGGAGAAAGGCATTTCACACAGCTGAGAGGGTCTGGGGGGGCGGGGCTTTTGCTTGGAGGAAAAGAACAAAACCGACTGGCCAAGCCCTGCTGCAGCCGCACCCTCCCATGAACAGCACTCGCTTGGGAGTGATGGGACCCAGCCTTGTGGGGCTGTGTGAGAGCTCCTCCAGGGACCCGCGCACACACAGGGCCTAGGGAAACAGCTCTGGGGCTGAGGAGGTGGAGAGGCCCCTTCGGATGGAACCTGGCCTGGGTCTCGGGCCCGCCAGGCCTTGGCCTTGGCCACCCTCTTCCTGCAGGGTAGAACACCTTTCCACTCTGTCCTTGGCCTCTCTGGGCTCTAATCCTGTTTCAACATTTGGGGTTCCTTGTTTATCTTTCCCAGCATGCTGTGTGCAACACCTGGAAGGAAAACTCACCATTTAGGATGCTTACTTGGGTTGGGCTAACAATGTCAAATAAGGTTATTTATGTAAGGATCTTGTGAAATATTTCTATGTAAAGATTGAAAACAAATACTTAAATTATAAGCTTACATTTATCTTTTAGAAATGTTTTAAGATTGTTTATTTATTTATTTATTTATTTATTTATTTATTTATTTATTTGGTACAGCTCACTGCACAGCTCAGACTCACAGTGATCATCCTGTCTCAGCCTCCCCAGTGCTGGGGTTACAAGTGTGCACCACCACGCCCGGTTTCAGTGGCCAGCACAGCGAGGGCTGCCATGGCATGCAGTACCAGGGATTGAATTCGGGACTTTGTGCTTACCAGACAGGTGCTTTGACCACTGAGTTACCACCCCAGCCCTGTAAGCTGACATTTAGCACCAAAAAGGAGAATGTGCCATCCGTGACCTCCAATGGAGACTTCTCAGACCAGGAAGTCATCACCCCCTCCCCCCCATCTGGATTAAAGGTGACAGAAAGAGCAGCAGGCCTGGAGGATGCTGCAGGAGGACTCCGGAGGCACCCAGCCAGCCCTCTGTCGAGAAAGAGACAGGATTTGTGAAACCACTCCAAGGAACAGATATGTTTTCGAGATGAAAGGGAATCTTTCAGATATGTGTCAATGAGACATACTATAGCGCTTCTACCGAATTTGAAAAGCAGTAAATTCAAATATCTGAGAATGACACAAGAGAAAATGTTTTAACGATGAAGGCCAAGGCTTGGGTAACTTCTGCGAGTCAGTGAAGATTTGCTACCCAGCAGTAAGAGTTGAGAGCAGTCCAAGGCAGACTTCCTAATGACCCATTCGCCCTCTCACCACTCTGCGTGGTCACTCTCTGGCTCGCATTTGCAGAAAGTGCTCTCCCCGGGCTGACCTCCCCCCTGCTCGGGTCTGTCCTCTCCAACCATCAGGAAGTTCACCTCCCGTTTCAAGTTCATGCCTGATCCAGGCAGCCGAAAGCACTGCTTGGCATAAAGATGAAAGCACAGCTGTCAGGGTGCGGCCCAGCCTCACGGCGATCCTCCTGCCTCAGCCTCCTATGCACTGGGATCAGAGGCAGGCACCATCATGCCTGGCTCCATTGCCTGTGTCTAGGAGTAAATGAGGGACCCACTATCCCAGGGGCAGGCCCACACCTAAACAGAGCAGAGACATTCTTCTCCCATCCAAGGAGCAGTTTCTTTTCATACCGACCTCTGAGAAAATGACAGATTCCAGGCCACAGGCAGTGTTACGCATGGGTTCTTCACAGCTGTGGCTGCAGTTCTTCCGGAAACTTAAAGTCTTAGTATGACAACCAGCCTTGCTTCTGCGCAGCAGGGCACTCCACTGAGCCGTACCCCAGTCCTGACACCCCACACCATCGACCCCCACAATGACCAACACTACTGCCTGCCAGCAGCGAAAGGTCTGCTTGCACCCCTAATGTGTGCATGCCCAAACATGAACTCTGGCTCCGCCTCCTCCTCCCAGATCTTGCTGGGGAGTCCGAGTTGAGATGTCAGGGACACCACATAGGTCGATAAGGACTGACCCAACCCCAGGCCACGTGACCCTCTTCCTGCTACCCCAACTCCCAGGGCTGAAGCCTGGATCCGGGGAGCTGAGGCCTCCTGGCAGGCCTGGGTGCAGAGAGCGCCGGCAGGGCCCGGTCATCTGTCACCACTGTGTTTCTAAAGCTCCAGTCCCCGTTTCCAGAAGTCGGTCAACATCTTGCTGCTTATGGGCAGCGGCATCCACCGGCTTGGAGAACTCAGGCACACATGGCTGGCGGCCCCTCCTCTGGGCAGGGTGCCTCCTGCCTCAGCTTTCTCCCCCACAAGGGGAAAAAGTAGATTCAATTCCGAAGAGCTACTGTGACTCCGATTCCTATTCGCTGCGAATTTGCTGGTGCCTACAACACACAAAATTCTTCATGAAGACACAAAGGGGTCCCTTTTCTTTTCAAAGACATGATAAAATCATGCCCCAAAGAAATTTTCCTTCATTTATGCTGGACTAGGGTTTCCAGGGAGGGTCCGCATGCAGCCTGACCAGGGACACTCTGGTTCTGTGACTGAAGCATGGGTCTGCAATGAGACCGACTCATACCGACCCAACAGGGCCCGAGGTCCTGCATCAGGACTGGCTGCCAAGCCCCTTTCTATATGTGTTCTGCAGTTGGTGATTATTGGCACCTATCTGTTGGTGTAATCACGGATGCAGTCAGGAATCCGACCGTTCATTACCTGAGCACTTGCCACAGTTCAGGTTAGTCAGAAAATGTGAGTTAGTTGTAGAAATTGAGGCCTGTACAACTCAATATATGATAAATGCACATGATAACAATTAGACCTTTTTTGAGTGTGCACTCTGATCTTATCACAGTACAAGGTGTTCTATGTGTATTATTTCTCATATCTGTGGCTAAATTATAAAGGATTGCATTGGAATATTTCTTGTGTAAGTAAGAGAACAAGCGCACACAGTAGAAGTGACTTTTCTGGGGTCTCTTGGTTTTTTCCCGGAAAGCCCTGAAATAGATTACTTAATTATCAGCACTAATCAGGTGGACAAGAGTGAGAAAAGGTTTTTAACACCACCAAACCAGGAGAAAAGGAACATGAAGGAGACTTCGGCATGACTCTTGTGCGGGGGAGCCAGGTGACACCCACAGTTCAGGGTTTGCTGGTGCTCAGTGCCTGGGGAAGTGCATCTGAGAACTGCAGCCCAGAGCCACAAGGCGCATCCTAGCAGCACGGAGCAGCAGCAGCAGCCTGCATGTGGGGACTGAGGGGAAATCACTTACTGCAGAGAAGTTGAAAAGCACTGGGCTAATGAGAGACTGAGAGACGTTCTCTAAAGCATGGCAGTGTTTTAATTAAGGCAAAGTTAGGCGTCTAACACGTAGTCCCGTTGGACACTTTTCAAGACCGTTATGGCCACAGTTGGTTTTTTTCCTCTCAATTTCCCTTTGCCACTGTCGGTGGCTAGTGCTGCGTGGCTGCAGTGCCGTCTCTCCCTGAGGCGTTTTCCCCAGCATTTGGACGGCTGTCCAGGCCTTCTGCACAGGACTTGCTTGTGTGGACAGCAGCCATGGTCTCCCTGACCGTCATCCACAACTCAGTCCCTCTTGTCACTTAGCCATTTGCTTGTGTCCTATTTCATACCTGTTCTTTGTCATCTCTCTGGTCCTAAGGGGTGCAGCCAACTGTCCTGGAACCACTACAGACCGCAGAGGCTGGCTGCAAAGCGTGGAGCAGGGTGGAGGAGAAACAGTGCAAGGCGTGGCGGGAGGAGACAGATCCAGGGAGGAGGAGGGGACAGAGGCTCCCCAGAGGCCCAAGTGTAGAGCATTGTGAGCCAGTAACAAAGACATCAACTAAGAGAAACAGTGTCCCATGTCAGACTCCAGCTGACAAACTCAGCTCTTCATGCAGATGTGCCCCTGTGCATGCGTGTATGTGTGTGTGTGTATGTGTGTGTGTGTGTGTGTGTATGTGTGTGTAAGAATATACGTGGTTCTGTGTAAATCTTTTCATATATGGAAAAGAGGAACTGGAGCAGAGTGTCTAGGCGTAAACACATGTCCTTTTTACATTTAAGATTTGCCCAGATTTTGGAAGAGGTACATTTTAGGAAGACTTAGTCTCTTTAGCCAATTTTTGACACCATCTGATATTTCCCTGAGTTAAAGCATTGCAGAACAAGGTCAAACATCAGTTCCTGATAGATTGGGGGGCAGTGCCCCCCATCCTGCATCCTGGGAGGAAAGAAAAGCCCCCGCCTGTGGGAGGGGAGCACTGGGCTGCAACACCCACTGGCCCCTTGGCTCTTGGGGTTCAGCAGCTGGTTTCCTCCAGCCCCCAATTCACACAGGGGCTGTGGTGGGCAGGTAGAGAGATACAGGGCAGGTGAGATCCATCAGGTTGGTCCATGTGTAGTCGCAGGTTGCACATATGAAGAAGAGACAGATGTTAGATGACTCGCCTCGCTCAGGGAGAGATGCTGCGTGGAGGTTGCAGCCAACCACCACCAGTCAGGTGGAGACGGGATGGAGCCACAGGGCAGCCGCAGACCGGCTTTGGGGGAGAGGTTTCTGGTGGGTCCTAGTGGGCCTTCTACTGTACAAGGAGGGAAACAATTAAAACTACTGGTAATAACATCCATGTTATACCATGGTGCTAGTGATCTAGTTAAAACAGTACTTGTGCTTAGAATACTTCACGTATTTTTCAGGTGCTGTTAGCACATGGGCAGTGTGTAGACACTGCCCTCATCACAGGATGCTGGTGCACACGCACGATACATCTCCACTCTTCATCCAGCTCCCCTCCGCCCAAAATATAAACAAACTAAAGAACAAAATAAAAGACGGGTAGTAGGAAGTGGAGACAGAACTTCTTTAAACAAGCAGGGGATCAGGAGAGGCAAGATTCACTTCTAGCGTCATTTTACCCACAGAGACACGGACAGTGCTACTTGAAAAGTGCCTCTCCCAGATCCTGGCCTTCTGCATGGGTGGCGACCCTCAGGCAGCTGCAGGCGAGCTCCTCCCTGCGGTGGGTCTGCCCGGCCTCTCTGCCTCTGCATGGTCCTTCCTTTCCCAAGTAGCAACGCCTTAGTCTCTGGTGGAGTCTGTTCTCCTATTACTGCAGGACCTCATGTGACCTAAGGTCAGAAGCAACTGGCCATGCCTAGCCCCACCCCAAGGATGCAGGCTCGGGCAGGCAGGGCTGGCTGACACCTGTGTGCACTTTGCTCTGAGCCCTGTCAGCCCCACAGGGCTCCATCCCTGACTCTGCATCTGTCTCCATCTTTGATCCTCAACACCCCCTCTGCTGCCACCAGTGTGTTTGAGGGGCCTCACAGGCCGGACAACAAGACTCTGGGACTCTAGAAATCCTAGAACCTTACCTTGCTCCTCCTGCCCCCTTTTCACGACAGGGCTTTGCTTCCCAATGCCAACCTAGGACACGCCCAGGTCTCAGATGCCAGCAGGCGGGTCTTCTCCATTCTTTTCACTCCCCTATGACCTCTGCCCTCTAACGGTGATCCCAAGCACCGGCTTGGCTCCACCCCATCCGGTCCCTCCCCATCTGCTCCACGGCGCCCAAGCCCCCTGGTTGTCGCCGTCAGCTCACCCAGCTGTACCATCAACAGTGTTTCCTATTGTCAGGTCCGAGCTCTGCCCGGGGTTCTCTTTCCCCTACCTGACCTGCTCGGACATAAAATAAGGGACTTCGTTGTCAAATCCTAGAGAGGGCAGCTTGGACGGTGAAGGCACAACCAAGTTGTGGCCGCTCACCTAGAATGGCCAAGGCCTGGGGCACCCGGATGTTCTCGCTTGATAGCTACATGTCCCCATAGGGCAGGGCTGCAGGAGGTGATGGGATCGCTGTGGCTGATTCTCAGCAGCGGATTCATCCACGGAGGCTAATTTTAGAGCTTCGATACTGAGGGGAGCACAGGACCAGAAGGGTGCGGCTCCCCCCTCCTCCTCCTCCCTCTATCTCTCTGCTTCCCACAGCCATGCCCAGAGCTGTTCCCCCTCTGCCTTCACCTCTGCTATGCCTCCGCCTTGACTGCGAACTGAAACCTGCAAACTGCGAGCCAAAATACATCTTCCCGGCCTTAGAGCTGCGGAGGTTGGGGTGTATGTCCTAAGTGGAGAAAGCAATTAGGACGGGGTCCGGGGCCGTCTCTCCTTCCCCGGAGCACCCTCCGGCCTCTAAGTCCCCTCTCCTTCTCCAGCGCTGATTGTCACTTTCTCTCTGGGATGAGTCGGTGTGAACAGGCCCAGGAGCCCCACCCATGTAAGCAAAAGGCCACAGATGAAGCAGCCTCCTCACGGCTGTGCTCGGAAACATAAATAAAAACCCCGGAGTCAGCAGGACTGCGGGAAGTGTCAAGTCGCTGACAACCTGTCTCCTGATCTTTTAACAGTGAATCGGCCAAATACAGGCAAGTTGCCTCCAGGAGACGCGCGGCTGCGGGGACAGAGCCTCCTCACAAGGACCTGGAGCCCTGATGGGGTTTTCCTCTAAAGACCTGGGCTCCAGGCGCCCCTGGCCCACCTCCATGAGGCCCACTGTGCGTTGTATTTTATCCTCAATTATTTTGCTAGATAAGTCACCTCTTCGCCTTCTGGGAGGCAGCCAAGACAGCACCGAAGCGTCCAGGCACAGCTGCATGTTGGAGTCTGAAAGTGCCCCGCATGGGCGGCTGACTGGCATCTTTGTTGGCAGCATCTGCAGAAGAGAAGGCCTGGGGAGTTCAGTCCCAGACCCTCGTGGCAGCAGGCAAGGCGGCCTGGGTGTCCTGGTCTGATCACGAGGCCTCGGAGATACAGCGGAAAAAGGGGCTGAGCCAGAGAAATGAGAAGATCAAGGTAGACAGGGGTGGGTCCACCGTCGCGGGCCTGCTCACACCGGAACCCCAGCCCTGCAGCTGTGTTGAGGAGCTCATGGTTCTCATGGTGCCTACCACGCTCCATCTCTTGGCAGGAGCTGGCCCCGCACGTCCTCACTGTCCTTTCACCTCATGAGATCAGCCTGCCTCTGATCAGACCTGCATTGGCGGCTTGAGTGGGTGGTGAGGCAATGAGAGGTGGTAAGGTGGTGAGGCTTACATCGCCTCACCCTATGTGAGAACGCTGAATGGACGCCCTTCGCTCCTAAGGAGATATTGGCTTCACCAAGACCCCCCAAATGCCAACATGCTGACTATTGGAATTATCCTTCTGTGAAAAGTTTTGGGAGCTAACAGAGGACTTAAATAATTGTTGACTTTACCTCGATGAGGGTCAAGGGCAGGTGTAAGCAGTACATGTTGGGCTGTACGCCGGGGAGGAAGAACCGTGGAAGCCTCTTAGTATCCACTGAAATGGTGGCATAATATGTTATTATTCACAAACACAGATGGAAAAGCCCCAACTGCTATAAGAAGAATCTTGGGTCCCAGGGCCAATTTTCTTCAAATTTCTGTAGGTTTAGGATGAGTTTCCAACTTGCATCCATGAAAACTGGATAGCCTCACTTACTGGTCATTTCAAGTACTAGAAAAGATAGGTGACATAGAGTAACAAAACAACGTGGATTTTAAAAATGTGCCATCAGTGTGGTTGAAAAAAATCTACATGTGCATAGAACTCAAAAAATTCAGAGCTAGATGAAAAACAGTTCGTTTTTAAAAAATATTTTTTGTGTTATTCAGCCTGGGAAATTATTCTCGGTTTTACACACTTCCCAGAATGGTCAATTAGGATGTTGGAAGGGAAACGTTACTAAGCTTAAACAGTAATTATATAGGACTGTGGGGGAGTCGCATGATGTAAACAACCACAGAAAGCTGGACGAAGGGTCCTACCACTGGAGCCACGGGTGTTGCTCAGTCTCTCTGCTCACTCACGCAGAAGGCCACTGTGTCAAGTTTCTATTCTTGCTGGGCTGCCCTTCTGGCCCTTTGACCAGAAAAACTCGGCTGTCTGGGAAGCTAATTTTGCCTCTTCCGTTGATTTTTCCAGATTTCAGGCTTCTCCTGCAACTGGTCCACTACAGATGAAGGAAAAGAAACCCCGAGAGTTTAACAGTGTGCAGTCTCAGCAGTCTCCAGGTCCCCAACCAACCTGTCTGTCCATCCTTCAGTGGCACGTGTTTATTTTCCACACAATGTCCAGGTTTGCATAGGGAAGTAGGGGAACGCGTGTCCGCCCCCATTTCCTGGAAGCATACGCCCCTTCACGATCCTTTGAATGCTAAGAACTTAAGCCCTAGACCACCTCTTGGACCACAGCCTGCCTGTCCTCGTTTTGAAGGAAGAGCCACCTATCCTCAACCAAAGCGCTCAGGGAACCCTGAAGGAGCAAAGAGGCTTCCGAGACACAGGCCAGGCTGGTTCCTCTGCTTCCAGCCCGGGCCTCTGCCTCCCTGGCTCACAGCTTCTTCAGCCATAATGTGAAGGCTGGGTTCTGCACACCCTGGGCGAGCGAGGCTGCCGCTGACAGGAGAGCTTGGCGCAGAGCACCTGGCCTGTGTGCACTCAATAGGTGCAGTTCTTTGCAGCTCCCGCTTCACCTCCACAAGTCACGTTACCCGTGGCTGCAGGCATTCAGCTTTCACATTGCTAATGCACTTCAGAAAGAAGAGCCATTACTCCTTTCTTTTTTCTTCTTCCACTCTGTAAAAATGGGTAGAGATGCTTTCAGGCTCAGCAGCAACGCTTTCATGTGGCCTCCATCTCCCTTCCTCCTCTGACCCAACCCCTTCCAAAGTCACCTCCATGGTCAATGCTCCAAAGCCCGAGCCTCGGGCACATCAGAATGCACGCTGCCCTGGGCATGCGCCATTGCTTTCAGCTTTTGGGAATATCGGACTCATCATTCTGCTGTTGCCAGTGCCTTAAGTGTAGTTAGCATGAGCACACAGCCGGCAGACATGGGTCTTTGCATTCTTCAGCACCTCAGCAGTATGTCAGTTTCTATCCCATCAGATATCAGGGGCAAGGCCATTTATCTGTTTATTGATGTCACTCAAGTTGAAGTCAAGCAGAAATGTAAGTAAAACATTTAAATAAAAGATGGGCAACCCTTTGATGACTGCAGAGCTTGGGCTCAGTCCCTCAGCTCCGACATCAGCGTCTCCAGCACCAGCCCCACCTGTCTTTTCTCCCAACCTCCCTGCTTATTCATTCTAGAACATACTTTCCTCTAGCAACCACTGCCATTCTGCAAAAATTAATGGTGCTTTCTCAATTTCTGACATCTCTAGTGTCATCCAGATGAAAGGACAAAGGCCCCATGCAGAGCTGGGAACCAGCCCCTCGCTAGAAGGGACAGAACCTGGTCACAGTTCAGCCTTCTGGGCTCTGTGACACAGGAAGTAGTCAGCCTACAGCGCATGCGCAGAATGAGGGCTGCAGCCAGCGTGCCCCGCCAGGGTGCGCAGCAGCACACTCTGCATTCGTGTGTGTCGCCTGCCAGCCTCGAGCTGAGCTGTGGCTCTAACAC
>PVKN010010320.1:0-22760 GCA_004027915.1 Capromys pilorides
TCTTAGTTCATTGAGAATAAAAGTTTGTACTAATATTGTTTAGATAAGCTATCAGGTCTGCACCTTGTCCTCTGAATAACTACTATAAAGACAACAATATGCATGGTATTAATGCTGTAACCATCCTACTAACTTGTTTTGAAACTGTTTCATTGCTATTTTTTCTCATTAAAATAAATTTTTAAAAATCTAATATATATATATATATGAGACTTAGAAGGATCTTAAGGGTCATCTAGGTCAGACACCCACTGCACATCCCTGGCTCCACCCCCAGGGGCAAGCTGAGCCAGGCTCTGACCAGGTGTGGTGGCACACACCCATAATCCCAGCTCTGGGGAGGCTGAAAACAGGAGGATCACTGAGTCTGAGCTGCATAGTGAGACCTTACACTAAATACATTAAATAAATACCCACTTCATACATGGGGAAACTGAGGTGCAGAATTAAGCAAGAAACTTATCAGAAGGCACACAGCTGGCTTCCAAGGGGAGCTAGTGAACCACTCTCCCATTGCCGTCACCCCTGAGGGATGGAGTCAGGGGTGGCGCTAGAGAAGACTTCGGGAGTAAGAACTGCAGTTATGGTGGGAAGGCAGCAGCTCAAAAGTGCTATGCTGGATGTAACAGCCCCAGCAGAACGTTCTGACCTGAGACACGAGTAGGTCCCACTGACACAAGACTCCATTCAGCTTAATTCTTTTTCTCTCTCAATTTCTCTTCCTTATTTTCATTCTCTAACCTCATCTGCTGCCTTTTTAATTTTTTTCTATTTTACTGATCATACTACTCCACCAAAACCATGACAGCATGGAAATAATACCAAGTTTGGGACCTACACAAGCATAATTTCAAATCCTGACCTGCTCTCTTTAGCTGTACAACTCGATATTTAACCCCAGAAAGTTTTGGGTTCTGCATCTTGGAAAAGTTACCACTTCCTTTTTGAAAATATACCCCATTCGATGAGCCAATTAAATGTTTTAAATGGTTAGTGATCTTTTACCAAAAGCCAGAGAGTTGTGAGCCCTGGAGTAATAGAAAGTGTGCTTTCTCTGTGACCTGACTTCAGGCGCCATCTTCACTTCATAAATGAGGAAACAGGCAGGGGCAGGTCTTGCTCACAAAGCTAGAGAACACAGGCCTACTCCAAGACCAAATCTTATACTCTGTGCTGAACATGAAATCTAGCCCTTCATGGAACTTTCTTTCCAGAGGAAAATGGAAAAAACTACGTGGACAGTTTAGAACAAATATTAATTCCCATCTCTTTATCTCAGTCTCATAGCTAAAATGGAGAATCACATAAAATAAAGACAGCACTATCTGGGAACTATCTCCTTTCAATTCCTTCCCTTGTTAATAGTTTCTAATGTTTAATGTTCCCCTAACTCCTAAAGGACACCCACAATAGCAGCACTTAGGGTTTCGGTTTTGGTTGTACGTTGCTGGGGGTCATACCTAGGATCTTGCACATGCTTGGCCACTGCTCTACCACTGAGCTCCAGCCCTCACCCAGGGAGCACCTCTTTGTGACAGACATGGTCACAATCTCCAGGTCTCTCTCCTCCACCTGGTCATATCCAGCATTCCTGATTCCATAGGTCAGTGACACCAGAGAATCTGCACTTCCAAGAAGTTCCCTGGTGATGCTGATGTACCAGGACATTACACCTGAGAACCACTGTCAGAATAATTCCACAAACAGGTAGCTTTATTCGTATTCTGAATATGAAACTGACCCTCAGGAAGGCTGCAGGGCTCATCAAAGCTGCAGCGCTCCCAAGTGACAGAAGCAGGATAGACCCGGCTACTTTGACTCCATAGCCCCTACAATGGCTTCCACATCTGAGTCAGGTGTAACATTCTAGGATTTCCCCACCACACATCTGTTCCCTTTATTTTCAAATTTCTGATCCTTAAAAGGACAATCAAGGTTGCATATATCTTCATTTCCAAGAACAGAAGATGATTCATAAAAGCTGTTTTAAAAGTTCCTGTCCATTTGCCCAATGACTCCTATTCTAGGCAACTTAATCATGAGAACTTGGAACATGGCCCAAAACACAAAGACGTTAAGTATTTTAACAGAACACTAGTAATCTAAATATCCAGTACAAAGGGACAGGTTAAGTAAAGTACGTGTATCCAAATGATGGAATACCATGAAACTGTTAAAATTTTATTTAAATTTTAGTAACATGTCAGAGTACTTATCACATATAGCCATACCTTGGTACTCCTGGGTTTCAAACCCAATACTGTCACAATGTTGTTGTTGAGACACATAGTCCTTAATATACAGTGCAGGCTGGCCCAAACTCATGGCAGGCCTCCTGCCTCAGCCTCCCAAGTGCTGAGAATATAGGTGTGCACTACCACATCCAGCTCCTGTTACATTTTAACAAAAACTGTTTCAGCCCTCAGCACCTGCATCAGTCTCACAGTAGGGGTTTTTGGTTTTGTTTTTGTTTTGGTGGTTCTGGAGATCACCTCAGGACCTTGTGCTTGCTTATGCCACTGAGCTATCTCCCCAGCTCCTCACAGTAGTTCTTGAATAGTTCAGAAAACACAACATACTTGTAGCTAATGTCTTCTACTTCAGCACACTTTAAGTGTTAATCATGGGACCCAAAAAGGTTCACAATGACACCATTAAGCCTAAAAGGTTTATGTTGGCCCAGTAAAACCTGGAAGTCCTGGGGAACATCCATAAATAACATCTAAGTACATTGTTTCTCACGGGAAAAAGTCATTCCAGAACTCATGAGCTTCAGCATTCATCAGAGCCTCCACATAAACCTGTAAGTACTGAAGCACAACTGTAACATTCAGGAAGGCAGAGCACAGAGCTGCCGTTGATAAGTTCTCAGACTTTCCAAAGTACTGAATAATCAGGGTCGGCCTCTAATCGCTACTGGCCACTTTCTTCAATGTGCTGCCCTCGTCAGAAAAACCAGGTGCTTTGTTTTGTTGGTTAAAAACATCACATCATTTCAAGACTCTTCTATGGATAGTCGATCCCTGAACAGTCGAGAAAATGAAACTGAATCTTAAAGCTACTATTTAATTCCAGTTGGTATTTTCCCTGATCCTAGGATGTACGATGCAATAAGAAACTATAGGAAAAACTTGAAGGACAACCATTACTACAGATACTCAACTAAAAAGGGGGTAGAGATACCTACAAAAATGTGACAAACTTAGTGAGATTTTGGTTAGTGAAATGGCTTTTTAAATCTCAACAATTTTTATTACATGTTCTACAGTGAATGGCTATTATTTCTGTAATTAAAAAAGTGTTTGCTATCTTTCTAAAAGATAACAATCAAGCAAATTACAGTATATCTATTCAGTGGAAATTCAGCAGCTATTTAAAAAGTTATAGATTTAGTAATATGAAAAAAAATACATAGTTAGCTAACCATACTATAAAACAGTATGTTCAGAGTGATCCCAATGCTTTGTTTAAAAATAAGCAAAAAGTCTATGTATACATAGAAAACACCTTAGTAGGAAATGTACCAAAACATTAATAGTGTTTTACTTTAAAAGATAGGATAACAGATATTCTAATTTTCTATTTTGGTTTCTGTGTTTTGGTCAGTTTTCCTCTACTAAGTATGATTTACTTTTCCAGGATGCCAAAAAAAATTCTTTAAAAATAAAAATCTAGACTTAACACAAGCTTTCCAGCTGCAGCCCTGATCCAATGTTTGGGTCAATAAAACACTGGCCACGCAGAGTATTACAACAGCAGTCTAGGCCAGTACTCGATCACTGAACTACATCCCTGGCTTCACCTAGAATCTTCAAACAAGATCCTGGGGAAGAACAGGGTCTAAGAAAAACATTTAACTGCTTTATAGAGCTATGAATCTGATTACAACTAAATATAAATTGCAATCATTTGATTAGGGAAATGCATGATTTCCATTGCAAATAACACATGGAATAGAAAATTCTATTCTCACACCTGGCAGAGACCTCAGAATTCATCATAAGACAATTTCCTGGACAATGTTTTTCGGATGCCATGTAAATATTGACTGGAAACAATAACAGAAATGCCATGCTAGAGAATCTTAAGTAAACAGCTCAAAAGCTTAGCTTCCTGTTTATGTAACTGTAGGTTATTTTGTTGCTAGCCAAAAGGTGATTCAGCATTCTGATTTAATCTAAGAATGTCCTTACTTTCCACAAAGTAAGACTATAAAGAATAGCTGAAAAGTCAGAGACACAAGAAGGAACAAAAATAAACACAGACATGTGTCTTCCAGACCAAACACAGTGAGAAATCTGTGCGACAAGATTTCAGTGCATCTTTTCAGTTCAATCTATTTCCAGATCGCTGTCCTCACTGTGACAGGTGGCAGAGTTACGCACAGATGTCAGCACCAAGACTTCCTTTTCTGGGAGTAATCCAAATTCCTGCAGAAAAGCTTCAAGGTCCACAGCAAAGAAATCTTCCCCCAGCTGGTCAGTGACACGAACAAAATTGCCAACCAATTCACCTCCCTTGTAGATCAGCAGGGCAGGAAGGGCATTCCGGGTAAACCGACTGCTGGCCCCAATAATCGAGCTCTTTACCCTGCAGAATTTGACAGCTGGGTACTCTGCAGCAAGGCAGATCATGCAGCCATGCATGGCTTCTGTGCCCGGAACGCTATCTTCATAAATATGGACCATGATGAGGGTGCTCTTTTGTTCTTTATCAATCATATCTAAAAACCCTTCTCCATTAGGGATTTCAAAAACTTGCTTGAATTGGGGTCCCTTGTGTAACTGCTGCCGCATCTCCTCCATCCTCTGCTTCCGGTACTGCTGCAGAAACTCCTCATCATCTTGGTCCTCATTCACGGTGGCAAACTCCTTCAGGGTCATCTGCAAGAGGATCAGCATGTAAGGATAAAGACACAGTGAACACCCATCACAAAGGCAACGTGCACCACGTGCTTTTAATATATTAGTCATATGCCAAGTTCTTTATGAACATTATCTTTTTACGAGACTGGTCAGGGAGGGGAATCTAGTTCTGT
The DNA here is from genome assembly GCA_004027915.1 of Capromys pilorides. Taxonomy (NCBI): domain Eukaryota; kingdom Metazoa; phylum Chordata; class Mammalia; order Rodentia; family Capromyidae; genus Capromys; species Capromys pilorides. Next base: position 5,039 of record PVKN010010320.1, read on the forward strand.
GGCAAAACATTTACTTAGTTCACACAAGGGCCTGGATTCAATCCCTGGTACTGAACTGAAAACAAAAGAAAGAAAAAAGAGATGTTCTTACTGTATTGCCTGGGATGCCCCAAACTCCTGAACTCACGCAATCCTCTTACCTTGATCCACAAATAGATGGGGCTATACGTGTGCTCGGCCATGCCTGACTCTCTGGGTCTTACGACAATGCCACAGCAAATGAGTCTTATAACCCTTACTTCACAAATGAAGTTCTAACACTTCACATTATTAGAACAAGTTCACATAGGTAATAAATGTAATTCTATGACTCCAGCTATATTTTTAATACCCAGGCTTTTTTATTGGTACATGTTCATGCATTATATTATAATTAAATGAACACTGACGAAATCTCTACTCAAGTTAAAGCAAAATACTGCCTGCACATTACAAGTTCTGTGCTCCTTCACAATCACAAGTATTTCTCACTCTTTTACAGCAAACTATGACTGTGGTTTTGTGTCACAATGGGTTTTACTCAGACTTGCATCGTCTATTTAGCCTTAGCCTTGTTTGGTTTTGACTATTTTGAACTTTATATGAAAGATGCCAAAGCCAATGCATTTTTCTGATTCTTATTATTCAACATCATCAATGACTTTCATTCATGTTGCTACACAGCTTTAGTTTGCTCATTTTTATTGGTGCACAGTATTCTGTTGCATGGATAAGAATTTATCTTTTGGACTGCTGATAGGCATTTAGGTTTTTCCGGGTGTTTTGATATTATGAATAATATTTGTCATGGTTTGGAGTTTTGCAAAGGGAACAATACAATACGGGACACGTTTTATGATTATTTTATAATAAATCACCCAAAGAATCATACAAAGAGTGTAGGAAATCTGATCACATACTAAAGACCAGAGTCCAGTTGAGGGCCTAGATCCTAATATCCCACATACATGCAAATGAAAACCTATAATGCCTCCTACAAGTTCAACTGCAGAGCCCATGACAAGGTCTCATGCAGGCCTATTTCACAGATCTGCACTGGTAAGGCCCAAATGTCAGCGACAGAAGCTAGAAAGTCATTGTCAGCAGGAAAAGGATCTGTGCTAGCAGGTTGACGGATCTGAATTGGAGCCAGGAAACAATGCTCAAAAACCTGAGCTCTCTCAGTGAGATCCCCAGCTCCTCCAGCAATGAGGAAAGCCAATGCAACAAGTTTCTCCAAGAGATTGAGCTGTGCACCATCTTTCCCTCCAGAGATAGGAAGTGATGCTCAAGATGAGGACCAGAGCGCCCCCAAAGTGAACCATAGCCTGAACCATAGCCATTCTCAGCAACAAGGAGGGCCCGAGCTTCTCCTCTGATGATAACAGCCAACTCCATACAGAAAGCCAGCATGACAAGGTCCTCCAGCAAAATAGCCCAGGAGAACCAGAAGTCCCAACAGCTCCAAACAGCTTTCCTAGCAGCCTCATCCAGCTCTTCTCCAGTGCTGCCTCTCATGCTGCCTGCAACAATCTTCAGGTGGGTCCCCCGACACCCAGCACCACATTGGCTTAGTTCAGCTGGGTATAACAAGTTGACTGCCAGTTGCCAATCCACAATACTATTTTAAGTATTTTGGGCTTGAGGTGTAGTTTAGTGGTAGAGTGCTTACCTAGCGTGCAAAAGGCCGAGTTTAATTCCCAATAGCACAAAAACACACAACAAAAAACCCTATTTTAAGTATTTTTACACACATTTTCTAATATAAATATATAGGTTTTCCTATGACGTGTAATGAGAAAGAAGATGGTTGGATCACAGATTTTGTACCAAGTAAATTATACTCCAAAGTGGGAAAAAAAAAAGACCAAGCTTTTAACTATAGTACTATGCATTTCAACCCAAACAAGTACCACCAGATATCACTTCATTGGGCTATTTCTTTTTGTCTTGACAGATATTATTCCCTGTTTTGCTGTTGTTGTTAAGCCAGGAAGCCAGGCCTGGTAGCACAGGCCTATAATTCCAGCACTCTGGAGGTCAAAGCAGGAAAACTCCAAGTCTAACCCCAGCCTAGATAACTCAAGAGACTTAGTGAGATCCTGCCTTGAGATTAAAGAAAAAGAACGTGAAGGGGATCGGTCACCCCACTGATCTCCAGGGTTAATTCAGCTGATCTGGCTGACTAGATGTCCCCTTCCTCCCTTACCACTCCATGAGTCCCTCCCAAAGCTGTGTGCTCAGTCAAAAAGGACTGTTTCCTCAGTCAAGGGCATAGTAGTTTCCCTCTGCTGCCAGACTCTCCAGATAAGCACTCAAAATTTTAAAAAGGGGAGTTCTGGAAATGCAGTGCTGGCCCCAAAAGCAGGCAAGGTGACACATGCCTGTAATCCCAATACTCAGGAGGTTGAGACAGTAGAGTTCGAGACCAGCCTGGGCTACAAAAGTGAGTATAAGGCTGGCCTGAACTACAGAGGGAGACCTTATCTCTAATTAAGTAATTAATTAATTAGAAAAGCAGAGGAAAGGATAATTCAGCTCGAAGGCCCAGGGTTCAATCCCTGTACCAAAAAACAAGCAAAAAAAAAAAAATCAAACATGGTCATACAAAAGCTAATCTTTTTATGACCAGCTACATGCTAGAATAGTTTTGCATTCATAGCGGCAGCTGTGGATATACTCATTAAGCTATAATTCATTTTGCTTCTTAATGTTCATTATAATTTATAGATAGTACATTTTCAAGTAGTTTCATAAAATTACATATAGGCTGGGGAGATAGCTTAGTGGCATAAGCACCTGCCTGACAAGCTCAAGGTCCTGAGTTTGATCCCCGGTACTGAAAAAAATAAAACAAAATTACATCTAAATATGTTATACTTTGCTTAGTTTTCCCAATACTCTATTCTGGTATCTTTCCTACATGTAACGAAGTAGCTGTAAGTAGCAGGCAAACTGTCCTATGACCAGTTTAATTAACATGGTTTTCCTTCTCTTGCCAGGAAACCTGAATACAAAGGTATCCCTGCTCCTGTAGTAAAGCCTCACTCTACCTAATCATGTAGACATTAGAGGGTGGTAAGTGGTAACGAGATCACACTACATTAGAACAGCTACTGTTACTGTCATAACCATTCTAAGTTCACTTTTACTTACTACCAATTTTCTTCCCCTTGCACGGCTTTCTCTTAGTCTATCAGGTGGCTCTTTCTAAACTGCTACCATCTTTGCTTTAGTTTCAAGTGCTGAAATCATCGTCCTACTAAAGATGAATCAGGGGGCCAGGGAGATAGCTCAGGGCCACAAGTGCCTGCCTGGCAAGTGCAAAGTCCTGAGTTCGATTCCCGGTTCTGCAAAAAAAATAAAGATGAAGGACTGCTGGCTTACTGGTCTTATCCACTCCCCAGTCTTTGCTGGTATTCTAGCTTTAGGCCATACCTAGCCAACCTACAACACTCTATGGCCAGAATGCCAGTAGAGTGTTTTTCATTCTGAGAAGGTAGAGAGGAAAGTCAGGGAACTGGTTCTAAATACCTTCCAGAGTATTTACTTTTAATATACCTCCTTAAAAATCATAGAAAGAACATAAACATATGAATTGGAATCTTAACTCCTCCTATTATGGCTTGAATTACTCTCAAAAAGTCACTTTCTCAAAACAATGCTTTCATTATCTATAGAATAAAGATAACCCTCTCAGAGGGTTATTTCTTGCCTAAAACAAGATATTAATAAAAGATAGGGGCCAGCCTAACAGCTCAGTGGACTAAAGCAACTGCTTAGGCACACGCAGTGGCTGGGGTTCAATTACCAACACACTATGCTGGCCCCAGCCCTGGCCCCCGGGCTCACGAGCCCACAATTGAGACTGGGTGTGGCGCTATAATCCCAGCACTTTGGGAGACTGAAAACTGGAGAATCACTATGAGTCAGATCTACGTAGTGAGACCCTGTAGACTCAAAAGACCCTGTCCTAAATACATTTAAAAATAATAACAATAATAATAATAAACTAAATTAAAAAAATAAAAGATCAGAAGCTAACATTCACTTAACTTAGCAACTTCTCAGGGACTGTCAATGTGACAGGCATTTTATCCACAGAGCACTAGGGGTTCAACATAGTGACCTCATTTAACAAAATAAAAACTGGCCTCAGGGAGAGTCACTAGTGGCAGAACTGGCATTTAAACCCAGGTGTCTGATTTACAACACAGCTCTCTGCTTTCCTGTACACTGCAGTTTTTTTGGAAACTGAATCCAACAACCTGCACCTCCTGAATCACTAATCCAGTTCTAGCAGCCAGGGTGCCTTCTGCGAAAAGCCTGATTGCTGCTAATTACCTTCCCACCAATCTTCTCCTGGAGGTCTCTCTGTTTCTGTTGCTCCTCCTCTTCATCCAGATGGGACCTGCAGGTCATAGAGAGCTTCTTGATCAGCCGTTCCATCTCCCGGCACTGCTCTTCCCTCTGTTCTGTCTCCAACTGCTTGAAGCGACGCCAGTCATTGATCACACCTTTTGGACCTGTGTGGGGTGATCACGCATATGACCAAGAATAGGCAACCACTTCACATAGAAGCCAGAGCTCTCATCTGTCTGAAGTTTGCTTTACCTGCGCCACAGTTAACAGAGAAGCTCCCAGTCCTCTGCCACAGGGCAAAGTAACCTGCACATGATAAGGTGCACTACAGCACACTTTGTAATAATTAAAAAGGACTAACATAGTCCAACATTAAGGAGTGGGTTATTTATGATTCATCAACTCAAAGAATAAAGTAACACTTAGAAAGAATGAGGCAGGGCTGGGGTGATAGTTCGGCAGGTCTAGGCACCTGCCTGCCAACTGCAAGGACCCGGGTTTGATTCCCAGTACCACATGCTGTGCCAGCCCAGAATCCAAGGTGTGCCATGCCCACGTGAAAACCAGGCATGGTGGCACAAGTCTGTAATCCCTGTCCTGGGAGGCTGAGATAAGAGGATCACTATGAGTCCAAGCTGCATAGTGAAACCCTGTATCTAATCAATAAATAAAAGATTAAAAAAAAAAAAAAAGACAATTCTGTTTCCTGCCATGAAAGATATCACAAATATATTACGGTTCTTTGAGAATGTTTTATGCCCATATCTTGTACTCTGAGTAGCTAAAGATAGTAATATATAACATCTAATACATTATATATTAGCTATTGTTATTCTATCTTGTTTTGTAATTGTTTTATTATTTTTCATTCAAAAAAATGACAAACTGGGCACACACAGTGGCACACACTTAAAAAGAGTCCCAGCTCCTTGTAAAGCTGAGGCAGGATGACTACTTGAGCTCAGGTCAGCCTGCACAACAAGAATCAAAATGTCTGATAACACAGTACAAAGGAAAGTATATGTTGAAATATTATGTTGCTGATTAAACTATAAATCAGTATCACCTCCATTTATAATACAAACAATATTAAAATGTACAAGTGGAGTTGGAGACATAGCTCAGTGCTCAACCAGCATGCACAAGCCCCTGGGATCAATCTCTGGCACCACCCCAAAATAGTAAAATGTGTCATTTCTAGGAATTCATACTACCAATATACTCACGCGACTATTTATAAGATATCAAATATCTATTAGAGATTCAGAATTCAAACTCACGCCAATCTGTTCACTGCTATGATATTTATCTGCTTTGTGAAGTAAAAAGGCTAGAAGCACACAAAAATGACAACCTCAGGTTAGCTGAGGAAGTGGGAGTAAAGTTAGTGAAATTAGACTTCCAACTGAAACACACTTAATACATATTTTTAAAGCCTGTTTCCAAAGCTTAGAGCTTTCCAGTACCTGTATTAATTGAGATGCCTTCGCCTGCCAGCTCAGCTTCTGCAGAAATGGAACTGCTGGCTGGAGCACCCCTGCCTCTGGCCTTGTCTTCGTGGTCACTGTCCTCATCCTCACTGCTACTGTAGTAGTACTGTAGTTTCTCCCCCAGCAACTTGTCATCCAGGGTTGTCATGATACCTGGGAGAAGACAACACATCAGGCTTCTTGCTGGTTTGAACAAGGAACTGAGATAGGAACTTAAATCATAGCGGGCTCATGTGTTGAGATCCTACCACTTACAGGAACCTAAAAGTAATTTTATAAGAATTTCAACAAATCCCTATCATGATCCTATGTGAAAACGTTTATCATGTTCTACACATACAAGGTGATACCAAAGGTCACATAAGGGAAGTATAATGTGTTGTGTTGTGCTTTGATTTGCTGCCAAGCTTTCTCACAAATGGTAGACCTGGTAACAGATCCCAGATATACCTGATTGCAGAAGCCTGACCGGGGAGTTATTATCTTCTGAATAACGCACTCTCTACTAGCATATTGGCTAGGAGAAATCTGCTTCGATGACTGGTGGTTTTATCTATGTTTATGGTTAGTTTTCCTACTAAGACTGCAAGGTAACAGCAAAGCTGGATAAGAATTCCCCAGAAAGTCTTGAAAAGGCACATCAAGAGTTTGATGTTGGAGCCGGGCTTGGTGACACACGCCTGTAATCCCAGCACTTGGGAGGCTGAGACAGGAGGATCGGTTAGGTTAGTTCGAGACCAGCCTGGGCTCAAGGCCAGCCTGAACTGCATAGCGAGACCCTATCTCAAAAAGACAAAAAAAAAAAAAGAGCTTGACACTGGGGCTGGGAGGCATAGTTCAGGGGCAGAACATCATTTGGCACGAACAATGCCACTGGTTTCACCCCTTGTGCCACACACACGCACAAAAAGATGGCTAAACCTATATATACCACTTTCAGCTGCTTCACTGAAGACGTAGATGGTCACTGAAGTTCTACTAATTCCTTCTGGTGAAAACAAGGACCACGTCACTGTTGTAATAACAAGCAAATGCTTAATAAGAGAACCTGGTTAGCATCGGTTTCCGCATCAGAAAGAGGATCTCGGGGGAGGGGGAGCAGTTACAGTTTAGCCGCTTACATGCTCTAGGATCCATTAGAGATTTAAAAAAAAAAAAATTGAAGAAAAATCCTCTAATACCTCCTCCTCTCCTCTAAGTATTTCCCAATACTGTAATTCCTTCATGAAAAACACAGCACAAGTCCTATTGCATGCCCCACTGGGCAGGAGACCTTAAAATCAGAGAGCTCTAATCCCGAGCACAACGCTTCTGCACCACCCGCTACACCCAGACAGACGCAGCCTCCATCAGCAGCCTAATCCGGTGATCCCCACCATCATCATGACCATCCTGGCCCCGCACCGACAGTCACAGAGGAGAGCACATTGTAGAGGCAGCGTTAATGGGGTAAAAGGTGCAGGACTCAGGCTAGGCAGAACCAATCTGAGGAACACGGAAGTGCCAGAGGTGGAAAAGGGGAGAGAAGGACTGGTGCGCCCGGGGAGAGCGGCGCAGAGGTGAGCAGCAGAGCCGGAGAGGAGCGCCGCAGGGCGGGGCCCCCGGGGAGGCGCGCGGGAGGCGGGGCCGGGCGGGGGGAGCGCCCCGGAAGGGCGCCGGAGGGGCGCTCAGATCCTTGGCAAGATCTTAAGGAAGCGCCGGGCGAATAGGGGCCAGCGGGGAGAGAGTCACAGGAAACAGGGCAAAGAAGGCCCGAAGATGAGGCAGCTGTACCCAGGCTCACCGAGCAGCCTTCACCTTACGCCGTGCTGCCGCTTCTCCTGGCTAATCCCAAGGCAGTTACTCGGCCTGGCTGAGACCAGATCCCTTTGGATTCTTAGCTCGGATCACCAGAAGGAAGAGACAGGAAGAAAATTGAGGCGGCGCCTTGCAAAGCTCTAAAGAAAAAAGCTCTGGGAGCCCGGACTGCGCGGACCAATGAGGTGGCTCCCTGCGTCAAGGCGGATGCACACTGCCCAATTAGGGGAAGGCTTCCCTGCGGGGAAGGGAGATGCTACGGGTCCTATTTTGGAACAAACTACTTCAAGTTTTTTGTTTTGATTCCTAGCAACCAACGCTCAACTACAGTAGTCTCATTTACTTCCGTTCAAAGTTTCTAAAAACATTCAAACTGTGTCATTTTCTTTTGCTGTTCTCGGGATTGAACCCGGGGCCTTCACACTGTGTATATCCCCAACAGTCTTTCTCTTTGCTTGTCCGCCTGTCCTCCTGTCTGCCTGTCCGCTGTCCGTCTGTCCGTCGCCAGTCGGCCAACCCGCCCGCCCGCCTGCCTGAGGGTGGTTCCTCAAAAGGGAGTACAGTCCTGTTACCACTTTCAGTTTAGCCGCAATCAGAGAAATCAGATGAGTGATGCTGTGCCCAGACTTCTGAACTACAGAAATTGTGAAATAATAAATTTGCGTTGACTAAATTCTAAATTATTATGTTATGACAACAAAAGAAAACTAATACTGCATGGATGAGTTCAGAAAAAAAAAAAATCATGAGTCTCCTTAGCTTGATTCTTTTTCACCGCAATGCAAAGAATAATGCTACTTCTGGTTATCTGTGTTACAAGATAAAAACTTTGTTTCAGATCTTCCATATTTTCTGAAATAGTGTTTCACTATGTTGCTCAGGCTGGTCTCAGTCCCTGGGCAAGTGATCTTTCTACACTTGTAGACTAGTAAGACTCAAGGTTAATAAGATTGTATGATCTTAAGGATATTTATATTTAGAGGTAATTAATCATTAATGTATGTATGTTCTAGAGCTTATAAATAATCTTTGTCTATGTGGTTAAGAATTCATACTGACATTCTTTGGTGCTGTTTTGAATATACTCAAATTCCTGTTCCTATGTTGTGGAGACACATATTCAGGAATATCTTTGTTAGGTATAGTGTATCTTGCATCTTTCAGGAGTATAACTATGTACATGACTTAGTTACCTGACAGTACCCAATCAAATCACTCACTTGATCATCCTAGAATTTTAGAATTATAATTTTCTGCTTAATGAGAGTACCATGTATAATTTATAGTTTTAGAAGTGTTTCATATATACTGTAAGGCTTTTGTTTATCTGTAGAGCATGTGAAAACTATTTGCTAGTGAAAAAACATGATCAATAAACTGTTTTTGATTGGTGAAGTGTTAAGCTTTCAGCAAGTGTTATGGTTTATGTCTAGTTGTCCCCCCAAAGCCTCATACAATCATGGGTCGGGGACTTCTAGAGTTTGAGACTTGAGTCATGATCCACTGGGATTATGTGTTTTAATACTGATGGGGTTATCAGTCTGAGTACTGCTGGGATTACTTGACTCGATCCACTGGGATTGTCTAGGTATGGCTGGGTTTATTGGTGTGGCCTAAGGTGGATAGGCTAAGGCAGAGAACCTGAATGTAATATAAAGAGACAGAGAGACAGACATTGGTTGTTGCTCTCTGCGCCCTGGTTGGTCTGTTGCCTCTTGTCGCGATTGTTGCTGTTCCACCACCATGAACTGGATGCTCTCTGCCCTGTTCCACTCAGCCTTGGGCCAGCCGAATATGGACTGAAACCTCCAGCAACTGTGAGCTACATAAACCTTTCCTTCCTTCATTTCGAGTGTCGGGTATTTATCCCAGCAAGGAGTAAAAAGTAAATAAGACAGCAAGGGAATTTTTTTTTTAATCCTAGGAATCAAACTCAAGCATGCTACATCACTAAAGGTGTATCACTAGTCCTTATTTTTTATTTTGTGACAGATCTTGTTAAATAGCCCAGCTCGGCATTGAATTTGTGATAACGAGGGTTAGATTTTGGAGACTGAGAATAAAGACTGAAGAACAATCAGATGGATGAAATTTCAAGGTAGCCCAACCTTCAGGCTGCATTCAGGTTCCATCTTGCTACTTTTAGTAAGATGTACTAAGAGAAACACCAAAAGCCCATTTAACAAGTATTCAGTTTTTTCAGGTAGGTGTTTCCATTCGAGATGGAACAGAGGAGACTTTGGTTCCTAAAAAGATTAGCATTAAAATGAAGTTATAAACTTCTATAGCAAGATAATAGGAAAGATAGCTCAGCGGCAGATGAGAATCCAGCAAGGACCCAGCCATTACAGATTCCAAATTGCAAAAATGTCTTTGCTTTGAGAAGAGAGCCCTATGACATCATGTTTGAGAACAGCCTGCTAGGGAATTTGTTGCCTGTGATTTGATTTTTAGTGCTCAGCCAGCCAGGTACTTGGAGGTCTCTGCAAACATGGTTCAAGGGAGCCAACCTGTAGCTCAAGGAGGGAGCAGATCTTGATGTGAGCTGTGTGATATTCATTTTATAGGCTTGCAATATGCATGAGTTATGTCTGTCGTTAATGAGGCTTCAACCTAGATTTCAGAAGACCTAAAAGGCCAAGAAGCATGTTCATTCTAAGGCTAGAATGAGTTTATCTTGCTACTTCTCTGTGGCCTGGTTAGATAGAATTTTACACTGAAAATGAGTAATTTTTCTGAAAATTAACATTTTATCTCATTTTTGATGTTTACATTTATTATAAAACACACATGGGGCCAGGGAGATAGCTCAGGGGCATAAGTGCCTGCCTGACAAGTGCAAGGTCCTGAGTTCGATCCCTGGTTCTGGAAAAAAAAAGACACACAAAAAATCTTTCAATTAGAAAATATGTAGTCTGCCTTAGAAAAACAATGTGAAATAATGGGACATTTTATCCAACTTTAGTAACTGCATTCATTCCCTGATAGAATTCACAATGGAAGAGTTACTATATCCCAACTGCTCATGATGAGAAAAATTCCAGGATTAGGAGTGAGTTACTAAACTGTGAAATCTTTAAGGGAATGGAACATGTCTTTGGCAGCCTTAGCCACAGCCCTTCACATTCCATTCTGCACTTAATAGGAAGACAAACTGGCATATATGTAATTGACTGACACTGAAATAAAGTTATTTTACTGAGAAGGCAGTGCATGAAGCTGTGGAAGTGAAGCTGAAAACACAGTAGAGATCCCAGGGATTTGGAGAAGCCAGGAATATGACACATCTGGAGAAGGTAACAAGCCATCCCAAGAGAAAAACTATGAGGGCTATAACCACAGGCAATGACAAGGCCCTTTGGAGTTCATATTACCAAAACTTGCCCTGGGTACTGGACATGGAACTATGAGATTTAATATTTGCCTTGCTGGGTTGATCTTATTTGGGTTGCACTAATTTCTATTCCCTTATTCCTCCCTTTTGGGATGGGAATGTTTACCTGATGTCCTATGTCAATAGTGTTTGGTGTTTTTATTTTTATAGGGTCTTCTTGCTAAGAATCTGCTTAAGCGTCAGAGAATTTAGACTTGGATTTTTTTCAGCAGTGATGAAACCATTAACACTTTGACAACTCTTAAAAGAAGTCTGAGTGCATTTTGCATAAATGATATGCATGAATGTTTTGGCAGCCAGGGGCATAATATGGTTTATATCTAGATATCCAACTAATTATACTTGATTGCTATTAGGAGATGGGGCCTAGTCAAAACAGGAAAGATACCTTGGGTGTGACCTGGAAGGTTATATTTCCTTTCCTGGCTCCTCCCTAGACTCTCTGTGCTTCCTGTCCACCACCTATGAGCAGCTCTCCTCCTCCATTTCCTTTTGCAATGCCAATCTGTCTTGGAGTCAGGTGACCATGGATTGAAACTTCTACAATCCATGAGCCAAAGATAAACCTCTCCTCCTACCTAGGTGTCAGGTATTTTGTTGTAGCTAAGCATCTTTAATATAGGATTTAATTAAAATTTTCAGATATTGGATTGTCTTAAAACAGCAAAAAAAAAATCAATTAAGCATTTTGATTAAAGGACCTGAAAAACATGGGAAACTTGTCTTCATACCTGTAGCAACAATAACTTTTTTATGTATTTAGAACAGGGTCTACAGGGTCTCACTGCACAAATCAGACTCATAATGATCCTCCTGTCTTCAGCCTCCCAAACACTGGGATTAAAGGCGCACACCACCACACCCAGTCTCAGTCACCATCTTAGCACACTCCAGGAGCAGGGCCAGCACAGCAAGGCACACCAGGAAGCAAAACCCAGTCCCTGCATCTGCGTGAGCAGGGGCTTTAATCCACTGAGCTATCCGGCCAGACCATTCTTCCTGATTTTAAAGTGAAGGCTTTCAACTCTTGTCCATTTAGTAGGATGTTGGCTCTTGGTTTGTCATAAGTGGCTTTTATCAGGTAAAGACCATCTATTCTGTTTTTCTGTAGTGTTTTTGTCATGAATGAGTATTGGACTTTGTCAAAAGCTTTTTGGCATCTATTAACATGATCATGTGATTTTTGTCTTTGGCTCTGTTGGTGTGGTGTATTACACTTATGGTTTTGCATATATTAAACCATCTTTGCATTCCTGGGATGAAACCCACTTGCTCATGATGTGTAATCTCTTTGATGGTTTGCTACATTCTATTAGCTAGTATTTTATTGAGGATTTTTGCATCTCTGTTCATTAGGGAGACTGGCCCATAGTTGTTTTTTGGTTGGGTCCTTCTCTGGTTTTGATATCAGTAATCCTTGCCTTCCTGTGTGAGTTTGGGAGAACTGCTTCCCTTTCAATTTCGTTGAAGAGTTTGAGAAGAGGTGGCATTAGGTCCTCTCTAAATTTCTTGTAGAATTCAGCCATGAATCCATTCAGACCTGGGCTTTTCTTTATTGGAAAGTTTTTTTATTACATTTTTCAATCTCATTGACTGATATTGGGTTATTCAGAATTTTTATATCTTGATTCAGCTTTGGTAGTTCATATGCATCTAGGAATCTGTCCATTTCTTCTTTATTTTCCAATCTGTGAGAATAAAGATTTTGGAAATAAATATTGCTAATCTTCTGAATTTCTATAGGGTCCGTAATGATTTCACCCTTTTCATTCATTGCATGAATTTGATTTCTTTCCTTTTTTAAATGAGATTGGCTAGGTTTTAACAATTTTATTGTTAAAATCAATTTTTGACTCATCAGTTCTTTGGACTGTTTTCTTAATCTCCTTTGAATTAATTTCTGTCCTGATCTTTACAATTTCCTGCTTGTTTGGACTTTGGTCTTAACTTGCTCTTCTTTTTGTAGGAGTTTGAGGTGCAGCATAAGATTGTTCATTTGGGCTCATTCTGTTTTCTAGTTTAATGCTATAAATTTCCCTCTTAAGACAGCTTTCATTGCATCCCAAAGGTTCTGATAAGCTGTATCTGCCTTTTCATTCGATTATAAATATTATTTAATTTCTTCTTTAATTTCATCTGTGACCCATTGATTGTTCAGAAAAGTATTATTTAGTTTCCAGGTGTTTATAGAGTTTTTTACTGTTTCTTTTCTCAATAATTTCCAATTTCATTGCACTATGGTCAGGTAATATGCATGGGGTAATTTTGATTCCTTTGCATTTACTTAAACATGCTTTATGTGCTAGCACCTGATCTATTTTGGAGAACATCCTATATGCAGCTGAGAAAAATGTGTATTCCACGTTGGGTGGAACCCTCTGTAAAGGTCTACTAAGTCCATTTCTTCACAAGTTTGGTTTAGTTGTTATTTCTTTGCTCTTTTTTAGCATGGCTGATCTCTTTGTGACAATGGGGTGTTAAAGTTCCCCGCTACAATTATGTTATTACTCATTAGAATTTTCATGTCTGTTAAAATTTGTCTTGTATAATTGGGTGTGATTTTTGAAATTCTCAACCAATCTTGCCATCCTGAGATAAACGCAATTTGGACTTGATGTATTATACATGTATATATGAATATACTGTATTAAAATCCTTACACATAAAAGATCTAAAGAATTTTTTCATCCATGCTCAGGAGGGATATTAACCTGAATATTTTTATGTTTTTGTTTTGGTAATGTCACCAGCTTTGGTATCAGGATATTGTTGGTCTAATAAAACTAGTTGGAAATTTCCCTCTATAGTCTCTGAAAGAGCTTTCAAAAAATTGGCTTTAATGTTTAATGGAAGTAAATGTTTAATGTGTGGGTTCACCTGGATTGTTAAATGTTTAACAGAAGCCACTTGTGAAACCACCTGGGCTTGGTATTTTGTGAGGCTTTCTATAACGAATTCAATTCCTGTAGTAGATATAGGGCCATGGTAGCCAGCTTCTAAAATGGCTCTGGAAGTGCCCAACCAGATAGCTCAGCAGACTAAAGCACCTGCTTAGACAGGCACAGCAATCCCCTTCATGCCATGCTGGCCCTGCTCCAGGGTGTGCTGAGACAGTGATTGAGATTGGGCCTGGTGGAATGTGCCTGTCATTCCAGCCACTTAGAGGCTGAAGACAGGAGGATCACTACAAGTCCAATCTGTATAGTGAGACACTGTAGACCCTATATAAAATAAATAAATAAATAAATAAATAAATAAATAAATAAATGGATCTGGAGCTGATGTTTAATCTACAACCTCTCCCAAAACATTCTTTAAGCATTCTTTTTTTTTCTAAATTTTATTTATTTATTTATTTGTTTGCTTGTTGTGTTTGTTTGTTTCTTTATTTATTCATTTTGTGGCTGGCTCAGCCTGCCCTGGTGGTGGTGCTGGCGCAGCATGTGGTGCCGGGGATCGAACTGCAGTCCCCGCAGTCGCCTGAGCCCTCCTAAGCAGGCGCTTTAGACCACTGAACCATCTCGCCGGCCCCTCTTTAAGCATTTTGAATTCATTCTTTATTATAAGCTTGACAATAATGGACAGAATTCACTAAAACATCTTCATGCTGTTTTCCGCAGCTTCAGTGATGAGATAGAACATCCAGTGAGGTGCTTCTCCACTGTGCGTCCAGCACATGTGGCCCTTTGGTGACACTACAACCTTGGTCTGACATAGTAATAATTTTCTGATGGTTCTCTTAACACAAATTGGTACACTGAAGGCTTCCTTCACTCACTAGATTCTAAAGGCCTACTGCGCTGGTGCCTATTTCAACTCTGCAAAATATACACCTAATAAGCACCTGCCTGGCAGGCACAAGGTCCTGAGGTGGATTCCCAGTCACAGACACACATGCACGCACGCATGCACGCACGCACGTGCACACACACTGTACACCACACCTGGTGCCTGACAAATAGCTTTATTTGCCAGCAAAGAGTTTGCGTTTTCAGCAACTAGAAAACCTATTAAATGGCCTGTACTAAACCTGCCCCAATGAGGTGAGAACTCCTGCCTCAAGAGATTTTTCAAAGTCTGCCTTTCTTTATGTATTTTTCCTAAGCTATAGGTAGTACATGGAATTTCCTTTTATCTTCTAGTTACTTATTAAAGTTCTGTATATTAAAGTGTTCCCCATACAACCCACTATGTAGGCTTATCTCCTGATTGGGCACAGATACAGCTCTCAAAGACCTATGGACTATGCCCTCTAAATCTATGGCTTTGTGTATGTATTCTCCTTCCTTTTGAGTGTAGACTTGACTCAGTGACTTCCTTCTAAGGATCACAATATCACAAGTGATGATATGTTGCTTCCAAGATTAGGTTATACAAGATTGTGACTTTTACCCAGCTCTTTTCTGATCTTATATTGTGAGATGCCCTACCAAGAGGCTCATGTGGCAAGGAACTGACAGCAGCCTCTAGTCAACAGCTCAAGGAAAACCAAGTCTTCAGTCCATGTGACATTACAAAGGTTATTACAAATTTCTTTTATTTTTAAAAGAAATTTGTCTAAGTTAAAGCCCTGTGGTATAATTAATTTTTCAAAATGCCACTTTATTTGCTAAAAAAAACAAAACAAACAAACAAAAAAAAAACACTCAAAAATAAAAACTACAGCTCCACCCCCTGGACACGCTGAAATAGCGATTGAGACCAGGCCTGGTGGGACGTGCACTGTAATCCCAGCTCTTGGGAGGCTGAACACAGGCGAATCACTATGAGTCTGATCTACGTAGTGTGACCCTGTACATCCTATAGACTCTGTCCTAAAATACAAAATAGTAATAAAAACTATAGTCACACAAAAAACATGCATACAAATGTTCATAGCAGCTTTATTTGTAACAGCCAAAAACCTGAAATAGTTCAAATGCTTTTTCATGGAAGAATGGATAAACAATGGTATATCCATACCACTGATTACAACTCAGCAATATACAAGAACAAAGCTATATAAATACATGTAACATTTAGAAAGGTTTCAGGGGGCCTGTGCTGAGTCAAAGGAGAAAAACAGCCAATCTCAAAAAGTTAATATAGGTTACATGTAACTTCATTTATATAGGTATTCATTTAATGACTGTTTAGACTTAACCACCTTTTTTTTTTTAATAGTTCTGTACATCTTGCTTATAGATCCTCAGTGTCCTTTTCTGATAGGATCTTGCTCTATAGTTTAGGCTGGCCTTGAATTCACTGCGAAGCCGAGGCTGGCCTCAAACTCATGGTGATGCTCCTGCCTCAGCCTCTCAAGTGCTGGGAATACAGAGCTATGCCACAATGCCTGGCTCAGTGCCCTTTTGTACAGAACACTTTGTTTATATGATTCTATAATTTCTGATAACTATATGGCACAGTACTATAGTTTTATATTGTTATACATTATAGTACTGCATAAAGGAGTTTTACAAATAAAGTAAAATTATCAAATTGGAGTCTCCTTTAACCATTGTTTTGTTTTGAATATTGTACATACTACTATACATAATTCATTTAGAGATCAACTAATGACCCAGTCATGGAATGTAACTCAGTCACTAAATGAGGAATATCTGTAGAACATTCTCAAATGACAAAATTACAGAAATGGAAAATTTATTAATGGGTGCCATGGTTTAGGGATCTAGAGTACAGGGTTAGGGCCAGTCAAATAACTCGGCAGATTAAAGCCTTGCAGGCAGGGGACAGAGGTTCAATCCCCAGGCCTGCTATGCCGTCCCTACCTCTTGGGCACACTGAAACAGCAAATGAGGCTGGGCGTGGTGGCCTGTAATCCCAGCTCTTGGGAGGCTGTAAGCAGTCTGATCACTGAGCCCAATCTAAGTGAGACCCTGAACACCCTGTAGACCCTTCCCTAAACTACAAAAAATAAAAAAAAAAAATTGGGGGGGGGATAGCTCAGTAGAATAAGGGCTTGCCTGGCAAGCGCAAGGGCCCGAATTCAATCCCTGATTCCGCAAAAAATAAACAAATAAAAATAAAAGGTTAAGGGAAGAAAGGAAATTTAAATATAAAGGGATATAACTGGGGATTAGTGAGGACAGCGAACAGTGCTGTTACATTGATAATGGTGGTTCCACAAACCTACATGTGAGAAAACTGTATGGAAACACACACACACACAGTACATGAGCAAAGTATATGTGCAGCTGTTAAGATTTGAATTAGGTCTGTGGATTGCATAGTTCAGTTCAGTTTTGATATATTTAAGATACTATCAGAGAAACTATGAAGGGTACATGGTCCCATCTGCTTCTGAGATAAAGTCTATGTAGCCCACGTTGGGCTCCAACTAGCATTTGTTTGGTTTTGGCCCCACCAAGTGCTAGATTAATTTGTGTGCCACCATGCCTGGCACCTATTTTTTGCTACTTCCTTTAAATCTATAATTATTTTAAAAATACTTTGGTTCATCTCCAGTCCCTTGGGCTTAAATATCTATTCTAAATTGTATCCCGGGGCCGGCGAGATGGTTCAGTGGTCTAAAGCGCCTGCTTAGGAGGGCTCAGGCAACTGCGGGGACTGCAGTTCGATCCCCGGCACCACATGCTGCGCCAGCGCCACCACCAGGGCAGGCTGAGCCAGCCACAAAATGAATAAATAAAGAAACAAACAAACACAACAAGCAAACAAATAAATAAATAAATAAAAT